>APFE030107444.1:15414-52277 GCA_000404065.3 Pinus taeda | reverse complement strand
TAGAGAGAATCTTCATCAAGCTCAAAACCGCATGAAGCAACAGGTAGACCAGCATCGCTCAGAGCGCCAATTTCAAGAAGGGGATCAGGTATTTTTGAGGCTGCAACAATATAAGCAAACATCACTCAAAGACAAGGGTTTTCATAAACTATCTCCAAAATTCTACGGACCATATCAAGTACTTCAGTGCATTGGAGAAGTAGCATACAAATTGGCTTTGCTGCCTACTACAAAAATCCATCCAGTTTTCCATGTCTCCTGCCTTAAGAAAGTGATTGGGAACAATTGCAGAATTCAAACCAGTCTACTTGAATTGGACGAGGATGGGTCAATCTGGCTCCCACCTGAACAGGTCCTGGACACACGAGAACGGCCCCTGCGTGGCCGAGTGATTAAGGAAGTCCTCGTCAAGTGGAAAGACACCTCTTCGGAAGATGCAACTTGGGAACTAGCCACTATTCTTCAACAGTTTCCGCAGCTTCAGCCTCGAGGACAAGGCTATTCTTAAGGGGGAGGGCATGTTAGGGTCCCACCCTAACCCCCTTATTTATGTAGTGGGATCATGTCATAATAAAGAGTCAATAAAGCCCATATTAATAACTGTAAGTGGTTAACCCTCTATTAATGACGGGACCACAGTTAGTTGCAAATGGGCCATGGTATTAGATAGATGGTATTAATAAAACCCATGGTATTGATCCATGGTATTGCATGTATGAGTCATATATAAAGGATAGAGACTCCCTGCGAGGAGCATCATGTCTTATTTTTGAATCGAGCTCTGCTCTATTGGAGGTTGTCCCCTCGAAGAGGCCAGTGAACATTGCTTTCTGAATAATAAAATATTTGTTGTTGACTCTCATTATTCTATGTTCTGGGTATCTTTCTTCACATATTCTGTATTTGGGTATCTTTTTGCAGGTTAAGAGCATAACATATTCCAAGATCTTCCACTTCAAATGACACTTGAAAGAGAAATTGAACACATAATCAAAGTCAAATTGGGATCAAACCCCATCAACATCAAGCCATATAAATATCCACATCATCAAAAAACTGAAATTGAAAGATTAGTCCAAGATCTTTTAAAGTGTGGTATCATCATAAAAAGTAGAAGTCCTTGCGCTGCTCCAGTAGTTCTAGTCCAAAAGAAGGATGGATCATTTAGACTATGCATAGATTATAGAGGATTGAATAAGATAGCAATTAAGAACAAGTTCCCTATTCCCTTTATAGACGAAATGTTGGATGAACTTCATGGAGCCAATTATTTTCAAAACCGGACTTGCGATTCGCACACTACCAAATCAAAATAAAATTAGAAGACTTGGCGAAGACCGCCTTTCGAACTCATGAAGGTCATTATGAGTTTAAAGTAATGCCTTTTGGATTAATTAATGCTCCAACAACCTCCCAAACTACCATGAATGAGGTATTTCGACCATATCTACGGAAGTTTGTATTAGTATTCTTTGATGATATTCTAGTCTATAGTAAAACATGGAAGGAGCATTTACAACATCTAGATCAAGTTCTCAGTATATTAGAAAAACATCAATTTTATGCAAAGATGTCCAAATGCACTTTTGGGAAGGAAGAAGTAGAGTACCTCAAACAGATTATATCAAACGAAGGAGTAAACGCAGATCCTAATAAAACGAAGGCTATAAAAGAATGGCCCACATTAACTAACATCAGTAAATTAAGAGGGTTCTTAGGGTTAATTGGATACTATCGAAGGTTTATTCAAAACTATGCTCATGTAACTGCACCTTTACCAAACTTCTAAAGAAAAATCATTTCAATGGGATGATAAGGTAGAAAAGTGTTTTGAAGCCTCAAAGGAAATGATGTCCAATACATTTGTATTAGCAACTCCAGACTTTTCAAGGCCCTTTGTAATTGAATGTGATGCTTCAGGTTTTGGAATAGGAGCAGTGTTGATGTAGGATGGCCATCCAATAGCATTTGAAAGCAGGAAGCTTAATAAAAGGGAATGTCGAAACTCCACATATAATAAGGAAATGCTCACCAAGTGGAGACAATATCTTTTGGAAAGTAAGTTTCTAATACAAATAAACCATAACTGTCTTCAAGACCTTTAGTAGAAAACACTTTCTACAGAACAACAAAAATGGATCGAAAAAATTGCTGCCTTTGACTTGGAAATATTACATTAAAAAGGGAAGGATAACGTAGTAGCAGACGCTCTATCTAGAAAAGGTGAAGAGTCATAATCACTTGCAATCTTGGTTGTAGTTCCAGAATGGCTTAACAAAATTCGGAGTTAATATGCAAAAGATCTAGAAACATGTGTTATAATCAATAATCCAATTTAGAATTCAAAATTCGAATGGAAAAAAACGATCTTCTTTGGTATAAAGGAAGGATTTACCTAAGCCTAAATTGCAAATTTAAGTCCAAAGTTCTTAAGGAGTCCCGTGATTCACTATCAACAGGACATGTAGGTTTTTCTAAAATCTACTATAATGCATGCCGATCGTTTTTTGGAAAGGAATGAATAATGATATTAAAAAATATGTAGCAGAGTGTGATCAATGCTAGAGAAATAAGAATGAGACAAACTGCTCCATCCCTTAAATATTACAAACAGAAAGTGGGAAGAAATATCGATGGACTTTATTGAAGGGTTACCTGTGTCGAATGGAAAAGAAAAAAATCTTGTAATAGTTGACAGACTCACCAAGTATGCACACTTCATAGGAATGAAGAAATCAGACTCAACAAAACAAATTGTTGAGATATTTTGTAAGAATGTTGACAAACTACATGGGTTTCCCAAGTTCATTGTTAGCGATAGAGACACCAAATATAAAGGGAATTTTTGGAAGAAAATTTTCAAACATATTGGAAAATACTTCAACATGAGTTCAACATACGATTCTCAAATAGAAGGTCAAATAGAAGTTGTGAATAGATGTTTAGAAGCTTACCTCTGTTGTTATGCAACAAACAAGCAAAACAAGCGAGCTAAATGCTTACGCCTTGCCGAATGGTGGTACAATTCCACTTATCACACTTAAGTGAAAATGACCCCATTTCAAGCTCTGTACAACAATGAGCCTCCTTAATGGAAGGACTTTGCCATTATTGAGACAAAATTTCCAGCAGTTAAAGATCAATTAGAAGAAACCCAAAAAGTCTTCCAAGCATAAAGAAAGATCTAAATATCGCAAGAAAGCAATAGGCCGGCCAAAACAGAACATAACGAGAATTTGAGGTTGGAGAATGGGTATTTGTTAGACTTCAACCCTACAAGCAATTGTCCTCAAAACAGAAGGGAAAAAACAAATTGGCACCAAGTTTTATAGACTGTACTAGATTAAGAAAAGGATCAGCCAAGTAGCATATAGCTTAAGCCTTCCTGATAAAAGCCATGTTCACAATGTCTTCCAAGTATCTTGCCTTAGAAAAGCACTTGGAAAACACCATGTGGCACAGATAATGCTTCCAATATTAGATGACGAAGGGTAGATCATTTTAGAACCAGAAGGAATCATCACCACCAGGGAAAAGAAGTTGTAATGACGAGTAATCAAAGAATAATTGATTAAGTGGAAGAACCTACCAGAAGAAGAAGCCTCTTGGGAGACTGAAGCATTTTGTCAACAACACCCTTCGTTTCCTATGCTTTGAGGACAAAGCATTTTTTTGAGAGGAAGGCAATGTTATGTATAAAATTCATGTGTTATTGTTTAGTTTAGGAAGGGGCATGATCAAAAGATCACGCCCCCTCATGTAAGGGCACCAACGCTGTATTTAAGCTTGGACTTCCTTGCCATTTTATTCATCATTCAGTTATATATATATATATATTATCTGTTATTTTGCAGAGTTAAGTGTTTTCACTTAAGATTCCCTCGAATGAACCCTTTTTGGTGTCATTGGTAGTAACTGACTAGATCCTTCACAATTGTATGATGTATTTAAGGGCCACTGTCGATGTTATGTCAAAATCCCAGTTGTGTATTTTATTCAATAGATTTGCATAGTAATTAAATATTACTGCAATGAATCTGCTGGGTATTATTTGGCTAGGTTGCTGGGGTTAAGGGAATTTGGCAGGATCATCATTGTTGTGACTTTAAAAGTGTTTAGGGCTAAAAAAATATGATGTTTTTAAACATTGTTCAATGTAGGATGTTTTGTCTTGCTTACGCTGAAACTCATCCCGGTGAAATAGTTAATAAACATGATTTGGGTTCACATTTGAAACATTTTGAGCTTCTTGTTTTTTTTGCATATGTTACTATCGAATTTCAATTTGGGGCCTATTACCGCTCAAACTAGCAGGGGACCTAAAGCGGATCCCTAAAGGGCAAATGCTAGACCAAGGGCAACAAATGGAGACTTATCCCATTGTACCTCAGTTAAGGCTCCCTTCTATTTACAGACTTTCACAATGGGAGGAGTCTCTGTATATTATGGAGTCACCGATGAAGGATGAATCAATGAATGGATATGAGTGACCTAAATAATCCTTTTCCTAGAGAAGAGCTTGAAGGATGGAGCTTGCTTGCTTTATAAGCAAGGTACAATGTATTCTAGGGAAAGGAAGGGAGGATTTGAGGGTTAGGTTTAGGGGATATGGCTTGTGATGGAGTTTTTCCCAATCCCTAAAATCCTTGTTGAAATTGGTATCTCGGATGGTTCTTGAAGAATTGTCTTTTTAAAGGAATGGGGCCACACAGACCAAGTGGACCCAGTCTAGGGTTGGGGAAATAGTATGGAAAGCAATGATGTTCTTACCTTAGACAAGGTGGGGGAAAGGAACAAAGAAAGAATTTTCACTTGAAGGTGTCAAAATTGATCCTATGAGGTATTAGCCTTGGGGATGCTAGGGCAAAGTTTGATCTCAGAGCTAGGGCTTGGCTTTTCTCCTAACTCCACAGTTGGAATGACTTCAAAATTGGAGGAGGCCTTGAGGAGACACCAGTGTAGGAGACCCTATGAGATCGAACTTTTTGGAGGGATAGTTTGCCAGGAAAATGATGTCCTAGGTGACCTAACTTGGATAGACCTGGGAAAAGGTGAAAAAGATGTGATTTTAGATGACCACCTCTTGGTAGATTAGTGCCTTAGTCTTGGGAGAATGGAGTCTATGATGAATACGAGTGAGAACCTTTGGATCTTGGTCAAGGAGGCTCAAGACTACTTCGCTAGCCTTATAGGTCAAAGAGAAGCAATCTTGCAGCTTTTATACTTCGATGTACAAAGGGGATGGCTTATCAAGGTCAAATTCTTTGATAGAATTACCCCTAGGAGATTTCGTTCACATTACATGGCCCATACATTGAGAGATGCTATAATAGAGACAAAATTCCACAATTTTAAACAGTAAATGCATGCAGTAATTAGCCCCGGAAATAGCAAAAATCCTAGCCCAATGTATATGACAAAATAAAACAAGAATAACATTAAAAGTATGTACTTACATGTAACAGAGTATATCCAACCATCCACAATTGACAAAAGAGAAGCTCCAAGATAAGATAAACCAATATCCACGCATCAAAATTCATCCATAAAGCTCCAATTCATCCTGTAAAAAAAGTGCGAAATTCTCAAGAGAGAGAATAGATCCAATCCAAAGTGATGATGAGATAATGAATTCATCTCACTTGTATTTATACACTAATGAGGAGTTCGAATTAGCCTCCTTGGCCTACATAAGCGCCCAAAATAAAATAATGTTCTAATAATTCAACTTTTGGTGACAAGCCCACCAAACTAGCTCATAAATGAAAGAGTAAGCCTCTCAAGAGGTCAAATAATAAATATGCATGTTGTAGGGCCCTCTAAGAGGCCTAATGAGATGCATGGGTGCCACAATGAAGAATATGACCCTCAAAAGCAGTGGACAAGGGGTTGGCCTCTTGTAATAACCTATGGTGCTCCAAATGACATGTGGGGGCACACAAGTGTCCTCATGGGTCTCCAAACAAATCGAAGATGCCTGTAGATTGCCTGCAAGGGCTAGGATGATGGTGTAGGTGATGCCACATCATCGCGCAAGTCCTAGATCATTTGCCAAGTGTATGGTGCAAATTTGGGGCCAACTGGGCATAATGGATCAGGTGCATCTTCCTCGTCCAATAAGTGAACCATGAGCAATCTTTGAATGGCTGTGGGGATCCATGGAGTGTTGTCTGCTATTATGGAGGTCCATGGCTCTCAACGCACACCCTACATGTGCCAATATTTACCTTTTGAGGATTCGGATCTTGTTTGGGGAGACCAAACCCAAAATGGAGACCATTTGCAATCCTGCATAAGATCAAATGCGTCCCTTAGCCTTCTAGTACAAAAAGTCATTAGAGAAATCGAGTAAACATGTTTACCAATCATGGACTACAAGTGGGGACTTCATAATGGCCCGCCCTTCCATAATGGGCTTCGAGATGTGCCAATGTCTCTTGAACTGCAAATGGGGTTAACCAATAATCCTCTTAGGTGGTTTCTACTTCTAAATGGGATAATATAGCCAAGGTAAATCCCTCAAAAGGTGGTGGCATGTGACAGATGGGTGAATGACATAGGAGATGAGAAGGGGTAGCCCTGGGTCACATGTTGGGGTACAAGGGTGGCTAATAAGAGGGAAACCCACACCTGGGTTTATGATGTATAGGAGGGAGAAATCATGGTACATGAGGTGTCCCTAACTTGATTTTTCCACCCTTCTTTATATGCTTTTTACCTTTTGCCTTTTATGATTTTCTTTGATTAACTGTTTGGGGCTCAAGGGGTAAGAGCATGATGTACAAGATATAGCAGTGAATACCCCCTTTTAAGGTGGGGCAGTTCATTGCCCACCAGGGGTTGGGACAATCATGGGTTCCTATATGATGAAGCAGGTTCATACAACCTGTTGGAACTAGGTTGATGGCCATGATGATGGGGCAGAGCTCATATTTGGTTTTTTCCACGTGCTAAATGTGTTTGTCTCAACCATCTTTTGCATTTTGTGGTACATTTTCTTGTTGAATGTGGCCATATATGCTTTTATCTTTCTTTTTAGCTGCATCAACCTCTAGGCTTCATTCTAGGCCATGACCAAAGGTGTGGGCAAGGGGAAGGGGCATGCTAACCCTATGTGGGCCCAATGGAGAAATGTGGACCTAGGTGGGAGAAACGATGAATGGGGTAATAATGAATGGAAAGAGGGTAATATAGGCGGATAAGGGAGTGGGACCACGCAACCAACATTGGGGTTTCCCATTAAATACCATCCCTAGAGCCAAATGGTTATAAAAGAGATCCCACGGGACTAGAATTCCAGGTTAATACCTAAAAGGGGTCGAGGGGACAAGAGCACAGACTTAGCCCATTCTTTCCGCTGAATCCCCCCATTAATCCGTGCCTAGAAGTGTCCATGATAAGCAAACTACAATATTCAATTTCCAAATGACAAGGCATACCTTTAGGTTCGGGAGGTCCACCTTCAAACATATGATCATGGTAGATGGGCGAGGGATCACATGATTGGCTCAAGTGGTGGAGAAATGGCACAATGAGCTAGCTGGTGGCTGCAAGGGGCTGCTGGATGCCGGCTGAGGACCATCTTGGAGAAAAAAATAATTTCTCCAAGGGGTATTACCCACAAAACGGTGGGTAACAGGGCCCTTCCTTTTTTCATTTTTGAAAGTGCACCTTTCAGTATAGTAATACATAGAAGAATAAATTGGAGTATACATCATAGTGTACATATCAACAGTTAGGCTGTGTTATATAGATCAGTGTTGCAAATACATTCATTTTATCAGAAATGACGTGAGATTTTCGATAAATTTGGTGGGCACTGCCAAAAGATTGCAGTGGGATATTGTTGTCAAAAAATGATATAATTGATGGATGCAAAGAAGCCTATAGAAGGTGAAAATCTAATTTTACTTATTATATATATCTTTAATGCTTCCTGATATTTTGCTGATTTTTCCGATATTTCGAGTTTATGACCCCCCTGGTAATTTACCGATGCCAATATTTGCAACACTGATACAAACTACATTTCTTAAATAAGCAAAGAATTCCAACCTATTTGCGTTAGCCTCAACAGCATGGAAGTTTATATCATTTCTGAAAGATATAATTTTGGCTGAAGTTATCCTTTCTTGGGTTGTGCAAATTAGTTCCATCTTCCAGCTGGCTCCTCATAGTCCAATCCACTCTCTAAATGATGTTATTGGGCTCATTATTGATAACTTCATAGCGATTGATGGGAACATGGAGTCCTCCTCTTGTTCATACACTGTTTAGAGATTTCTTTGTCTTTAGCTTTCTGCTTGTGGTTTGATTGACTTTCTCTGGCTATTGTGGCATGGCTTCTGAAATTTTTTGTTTCACTCCCTACAGATGTACTTTAGTTCATTGTTGAGGGTTTACCCTTTCTTGGTTTAACTCCACTTTTATTTGTTCCTATGCCATGTATTTTCTTTTTCCTTTAGAGAGGAGATTCCCTAGGCATTCTTGATTTTGTTATTGTTATTCATTGTAATTTTGAATCCCATTGACCTGTTTTAGTTAGTGGTATAAAACTGAGACTTGACAATGTCTCAACCAAGGTCCTAATTTGTTGTCTCAGAAGAAACTTAACAAAGCATTGGTAAAATTGGCAAATAATAAAAAATACATAAAATTTAGTTTCTTTTTCAACAAAATTAAATTTTCAACTTAAAAGAACATTATATATTTGCTTTTCTCTTTTCCCCATTATTGGCCTGTTGAACCAAAAAATTCTCCGTCATCCAAACATGTATTGCAAGTGAAAATTGGCCAAAAAAAGGGGTCTGAAAAACTAAGTTTAAAATGAGAAAAATGCCTCTGCTCAGCTTAATTTCGAAAAAATAAAGAAACAATTGGTAGACTCGAGATTCAAAATCCTCATGACTTTACAGTTTTCTTCCAAAATGTTCAACTTTTTGCCAGGAAGAACTTGTTTGAAATTTGAATATGTACTTGCTGACTCCACTGATTATGGTCATTAATAAATATTAATATCACTTCATTTCATTTTTTCATTTTATTCGGTTGAAAGCTATGTTGGCTTTGTGCTTGATGATCATATGGTAAAATTCAGTTCATGCTGATATTTGGAAGATCTGTTTAAGTATATTAAAATTCTAGCCATAGGTGAGGGTTTTTCTTTTAGCAAATTATGATGGAGTCTTAAAAATGATGCAACCTATCACAGATCAATTTACTCGTAGTTTCATTTATTATTTTCCTTATACATGTGTTTTTATTCTTGCTCTTTTGGTTTCCATACTCGATGAATACAGGGATTTGACCCGCACTACTGCTAATTTAATTGTGTTACACTTTGTTGTATCACAGTGGGATGGAGATGATTCAATTCACAATCAAGAGGAAAAATCTCCATCAGCTTCAAGGGAAGGTCGTCTGTCTACTCCTGCTACAAGGCACTTTTCACCACTGAAACGTCCACGGGTTGCAGCTGATATTGCTTGTAGGAGAAAGCCTACCAAATGGAGTGTCATTGAAGAAGAAACTTTGAAAAAGGAAGTTGCCAAGTATGGAACCTTTCCACTTTCATTATATTCTTTTTGACCGAATATTTTGAAGTTAGAAGCAGGATTTTATTGTTATATGTTCAAGTTATGTTGAGTATTTTCCTGCCTCAGTATCTTTGAAATCTAGTTTGAGCCTGCAAACTCAACTTAGAAAAGAAATGCCCAAACTATTTGAAAATGTGGTTAAGTACATTAAATTTATTATAACTATTTAACAACAGTAATAGTTCACATACATTTATAAAGCATATAATCAACCAGTCAGAATCAATGTGTAAATACGGAGATAAATATAGCTCTTCTTAATACATAATAAACAGCTTACTCAGCCCATGGGAGTGTGATCTAGCAGCAAGTAGCGAGGCAATTGGGTTTGTTTAATGCAGACACACTAGTTCAAAACTCTCCGAGTGGGTGTGGAGGAGGTCAGATGTGAGTCCTGTGTGAGTTTGGTGTTATAATATGTCCCTTGTAGAATGGCAGCCTATTAGCCAATGGGATTCTAAGAGATATATTTCTCAAAAAAACAAACAGCTTTCTGTTCTTAGAAATGTATTGTAAATAAGTTGGAACTTTATGTAGAAATGTATGGTATATTAGTATTTAAACTTCTTTAATATCAGTGCCCAAATATTGAAATCGGACTCGGTCTTTGACTGGGAGTTGACTTGGCAAACAACTCAGTTGACCATATAATATATAAAAAGATTCAAAATTTAATTAAAAGATATATATGTACTTCGATGTAAATATAAACAGTTGGAATCGAAATATGCTAGTTTGCTGATTTATACTGCATTTATGGGTGCAAATAGGGAAAATTACATTGATATAACTAAATTAGTCCTGAGATACATAAAAATTAAAATTCTGAGACATAATACATGAACATTGAGACTGTGAATGGTCTCTAGAATCCAAAAATCATTAAACTATATTCTTATGAATACATACTGTCATGGCTCATGATTTAGTAAGATCATCAGCTTAGGTTGAATCTTCCTTAATGCTATCTGGAGTCTGGATCAGTTTGGTCGATTACAGGTGGTATCCAAGTGAGTTTGATCCTGCCTGGTATATTGTCAAATATGCTGCCATTGGCAACAAAGCTTTTGGTTGGTGGCCCATCCTATAACAATTATTGACCATTGACAATGAAAACACACAAAAAAGGAAACAAGAAGAAAGAAACAGGTCTGAAGAACTGTGATTCATTTTGACATATTGTAACAAAATCTTGCAGAAAATAATAATAAAAACCAAATGTAACAAAATCTTGCAGAAAATAATAATAAAAACCATTAGGAATCAACCAGAAAGGAAAATAATATGCAGTGGAAAATATAGTAGTTCAACTTCCAATGCAGAGAGAAAGTTGGTGGTTGGAAAATTATTGTGTTGTTATGTCTGGGAGGAATTGTCTTTAGCTAACAACAAAGGCAACATATATATATATATATACACAGAGAGAGAGAGAGAAAGAGAGACTATTAAACATTGTGAATGCTTTGTTTTACTACATCTCGCAGATGTTGCCTTTCTTGTTAGCTAAAGGCAATTCCTCCCAGAGACAACACAACAATTTTCCATTATATACATATATATAATTATGTTGCACGAAACTTGTAGGAACTCGGCCCGTACCCGTACCCGAAACTCCGAAACTTGGCCAAAACTCGACCATCATGTAATCATCTATGAGAGTTAATATAGACTAGTTTTTCCTTCGAAATTGTCATCTATGGGTTTTATTCCATTTTTTCTTGCAAAGATAATGTGTTATTCACACACACACACACACACACACACACACACACATATACATATATGACGTTTCGACCGATGTTTCCATTTTTGGGAGGTGACGTTTCTAAATGTACCCATTTGTTTTGGCGTTTAGTGCAACTTATATATATATATATAGACAATTTGTAATTCTTGTCATCTATTATGTCGTTGAAGAGAAGCGAGACCACGTAACCAATATCGAGGTTTCCCATGTAGTGCCAGTCCTGAAGCTAGGAGGCAATAGAGGAGATCCCACGGGACTAGATACAAGACTAACCACCAAGCTGGGCCAAGGGGATAAGAGTACAGAGCAGGGATATTGTTTCCGTCAAATTCCCCCTCTAATACATGTCCAAAAATGTCTAAGGAAAGTAAGCAAAAATACACATTTACATAATGAAAAGCCATACCTTTGGGCTCAGAATGCCCACCTTCAAACATACGATCATAACAGATGAGCAAGCGCCCATAATGGCTCGCTCAGGTGGAGGAGAATGGTGGCACATTGAGCTATCTGGTGGGTGCAAGGGGTTGTTGCCTACCTATTGAAGACAAATCTAGGAGAAAAATTCCTCCTATAGGGGTCACCCACTAGTGGTTGGTAACAGTCCCGTCTCACAATAATCTTCCTATTGGTAGGAATGTAGATCTTGTATGCCTTTGAGGTTTTGTTATACCCAACGAAGTATGCCCTCTCTACAGTTTGATTGAACTTAGTGCACTTCTCATATGGTACATGGCAATAAGCTATGCTGCCAAAGATGCTGAAGTGACTAACTCTTGGCTTCTTCCCTGAGAAGACTTCTTTTGGTGTTATCTTCCCCGATGCCTTGTGAGGAACCCTATTTTTTATATACACAGTCGTATTACATGCCTCTGCCCATAGAAACTTGGGCAAATCCTGTTCATATAACATTACCTTTGGAACCCCAACTATATACTTGTTCTTCTGCTCCACTCCCTCCTGATGCCTTACTTCGCATAGAAACTCGTGAAGTCACTATCTGTGTACTAACCTATGTTATCCGAGGAAAGCACCTTGATCTTCTTCCCTGTTGCATTCTCTACGAGAGCCCTTAAACTCCTTGAAGCCACTGAAGATCTCATCCTTGGTCTTCAGGAAATAAATCGAGGTTTTCCTAGAATGGTCATCGATGAAAGTGACAAAGTACTCGTACCCTTCGAGAGATCTAGTGGACATAGGGCCACAAATGTCTGAGTGTATAAGCTATAACACACCATCTGATTTACCGTCACTTCTTGGGAAGACTACCTTAGCATACTTCCCAAGGATGCACCCCCTGCACACTTCATTGTGTTCCGTGCATCACTGTGTCCCTGAGCGTCCCAAGTGCTCCATGGTGCAGATGCCCCATTCTCTTGTGCCATAATCTGTTCAAGTCCCTCCCACTGCCACTACAATCACTGCTATTGCTATTGACTAGTGCCTTTGGAGAATCAATCTTCAACTCGTACAATTTGTTGCTACGAACTCTAATTTGCATCCCCATCTTCCAACTATGGTGTTTAATGAACACTTTCTTCCCTACAAAGTGGACATCATATACCTTATCATGTAGCTGAGATATTGAAATAAGCTTCATACATAAGCTGGGCACATGCAACACATGTGTTACATTGGTGCTTGCTCCTAACTCCCTCTGAATTTCGATGGTACCAACTCCAGCTGGATTACATTTACTCTTGTTTCCCATTTGAAATTGGAAGTCCATTTGCTCTTCGTAGTTGGAGAAGTACTCTCTAACTCCTATCATATGAGCTGACAGTTCACTATCTATATACCAGACTCCTTGTGAAGTTGAGCTAGAGAAGCAAGCTATCTAAGCAAATTCATCCTCCAATCTAGATGACAAATTTGTTGCCTTGTGAATGTCAAGCCTTTCTCCGACCATACTGGAGAAATCTAAGAAATCTATTCAAGACATCTTGAGTATAATTTTCATTTGCCTTTTCTTCTCTTATTATTATGTTGTTCTTATCATTAAACAACTACCAAAACATGAATATCAATAGTACACAAGGACACAACATGTAGGCTACTAGCCAGGGACAAAACCTCTCTTAGAGAGGAAAACCCACAAAATCTCCTCTTCTTATAGATTCTCCAAATGATGATTTGCAAGATCTAGACCAAGGCTCTTCTCACCGATGATAGATAACTCTTCTGGCTCGATCTCACCTTACACAAATGAAAATAAAAATACCCGAAGCCCCAATATATACAAAAAATTCAAAATTAATTCAAACCCCAAAACCCCAGCTGCAAAATCATGATTAGAAAAATAAAATAATTTACAGGTGTACTATACAAATTATATTTACAAAATATACATCTAAAATGCTTGATTTTTTTTTGAAATTTTATAAATCTTTAGTAGTGGTTAAATGTATTTCGAAAGAAAAATAATAAATCACAACCTTAGCGAAGTTAGAACACCATAAAAATAATTAGAGTCCAAACATAGTGAGCCTCTATCCAAAGTTCGTGAACTTGGAGTCGAAGGGCTAGGGAACCTCCAAACACAATATATTTCTAAAGAACAGATCATTAGAGCACCCAGTGAATCAGATCACCTAAGATAAGCCCTCAACTTACCAATAGAATGTTCCTATCACCTACAATTAAATAATGATTACAATATTTATAAAGCACAGTATAGGAATGGTTGTACCCAATACGTACCACAAATCATCAAAACAGAGACACCATGAACTGCACCCCAAAGTCTTTATTATGGTTGTTCCAACGTTCCCAGCGAGACAGTGATTTACATCAGCTTTTCAGAGTAACATAAGCCAAAACTAGATGGCTTGAGACACAAATGACTCAATTTATATATAAATCCTCCAAGTGGAAAAATAATGGCTAATTGGCTTGATCCCAGCGAAAATTATCTCAGCATCGAACAATATTTGATCATCTTTTAATCTCCACCGTTAAAAATATTTATTTTTCAGAAATTTTCGAATTTCTCATTTAACTCATTTTTATTAGCTCAAAATTAATTATTTTGAGCTAATTTCCTCAAAAAATTGACTTTGACTTTGACTTAACCACCAAGGTCTAAGGGTGCAATTTTTCTTGAAATTTTCAATATTCCTTTGGTGGGGGACCTCCAAAAATTAATTTCTTTGATACCCACGAATTCTCCCACTTGGAGAATTTAATTTCTCTAAGACTCTAAATTTAACTATAATTAATTAATTTTTTGGTTTAGCATTAATTTAATTTTTGCTAGAAAAATTAATTAATTGACGCTAAGTTTGACTATAATTAATTAATTTTTTGGTTTAGCATTAATTTAATTTTTGCTAGAAAAATTAATTAATTGACACTTGAGGGGATTAAATATTTTTTCCACCTTCTAATATTTTAGCCATGGTGTTTACGTATGAGGGACCATACACTAAAATATTTTTTACATAAGATGATTACATTTTAACCCTCAAAGGGGAATACTTGTTCGGTATAGACTCTCAAATTACACACCCAATTCTGTGACACAACATGGTCTAATAGACCATGTGCTTTGTAATAAAATAATTTGGCAAATTAGCTTAAATTATTGCCAAATCACTTTTACATAAGACTCGATTAAAACACTAAGACTCAACTAAGACTTTGACAACAAATTCCACCATAGCTTTGGGGTGTGGTTGGAGGGAAAATCTCTACCGACCATCCTTGTTTAGAAACAACGATGAATTAGTGAGACGAAAAATCTTCTAGGATGAAAATTTTCGCCAAAATAACAGGCTTACCTAGGTTGGTACATACATAAATTGACGTACTAGCATCATTTACAATACAAACTCGCAGAATGGGTTTACAATGACACAATACGTTGATCGCTGACGATCTCGATCCTTTGAAAAAATTGGTACATCTGCTTCCTCTGAACTATGACAGAAATGAGTGCAACATGACAAATTACCCTAATTAGGCCAACTTCTCCACTGCCAGGCCGACTTGGTGTTGGAAGCATAATTTGACACATTTGACACAAAAATAAATCTTTTGACATGTTACAAGATGCCCAATGGGTCTTTTACATATGACAAGGACACTATTGACTTCTTGACTCTATGACAAACCCTAGAAGCACACAATGGGTGCTTGACCTAAAAAAAATTGATCTTGAGAATGAAACCAATGCGATATAAAAATTAATAATAATAATTTTCTTTTCTTTTTACAATATACAAGAATCAAGAGTACATATGAAGATCGAACCTAGTTACATATTTCAACACTCCCTCTTAACTAGGGAGGCATTCATAATGGTACACAAACATTCTCATATTGAAGAGATCTCATAAGAAGAGTGAGATTGGTAAGGCATCTCATAAGCTATCTTTTCATCTTGTATCAGTGCATCTCATCATATTTACTAACATTGTCATATAGTGAGGTCTTGACTAACAACTCTATCTCTCCACAAGATTATAGCACAATGTTGGGGAGACAATGAACTTTAGACACCATTATCATTATCTCTCAAGGCACATACCTCATCCAAATGTTCATAAGGTATCTCCTTTTAGAACCATTTCTGTCTTGGATTAACACATCCTTAAGGAATTTCCTCTTCCCTATTGGATGCCCTACCTCATCTTCAAGGGGTCTTAGAATTTAAATGCTTACCCAATCCTCGATTCTTTCTTCATAATGTGAAGACAAGAATGATGTGTCTATCTCCCCCTCTGAATTAGGGAGGAGACACTAGCCAGTGCAAGGTGGTTTCTTAGATACACAAGCTTCTTATTAAGAAGAGATTTTGTCAAAATATCAACTACCTGCTCATCGATGGAGATATAATGTAGTTGCACCACCCCATCTTGCACCAATTTTCGTATGAAATGATACTTGTTGTTTATGTGCTTCGTCTTTGCATGGAATATGGGATCTTTAGAAAAACTTATGCAATTGGTGTTGTTGCAATGTATAACTGTAGGGTCCATCAGTCCCTCAAACAAATCGGATAACAACTCCCTTAACCAGACAACCTTTGTACTAACTTCACATGCTGCAATGTATTTAGTTTCAACGCTACTTAAGCAATCGATTCTTGTTTTCTACTCATCCATGAGATCATAGAGGATCCCAAGCTAAAACATCCTCTGGTAGTGCTTCTTCCATCTGATTCACTGCCTCCCCAATCTAAATCAACATATCCCATTAGTTGGATATTGTGCTTTCCATCATACTTCAAGCAGTAATGTATTGTCTCTCGTAGATATCTCAATATATGCTTGGCTGCTATCCAGTGGTCATGTCTAGGCTTCATCTCAAATTGACTGAGAATATTCACTGCAAAACAAATATTTGTATGTGTGTTCACAAGATACATTAGAGAGCCAGCCAATTGTCTATAACTTGTAGTGTCCACAAGACTTGATTCTGAACTTCTCATTCTCTTCAAATTTGTGAACATGGGAGTTGTCATCGGTTTGTTATCCATCATGCCAAACTTTTTAGCATCTTAATTACGTACTTTCCTTGAGCTAAATATACTTCACCAGGTTTTTTCCAAACTTCCAACCCCAAGTAATAGAGCATAAGCTTTAGATCCTTCATATCGAATTCTGCTGCCAATTGTTTCTTGCATTCTTGTATACGACTTTCCACACTTGTTATGAGAAGGTCATCCACATATAGAAGAATGATCACTGGTTCCCCCTTCACTACTTTGATACAAAGATTTGGATCTGCAAAACTCTTTGAAAAACCCATTCTTTGTAGATATATATTCATTCTACCATACCAGGCCCTTTGGGCTTGCTTAAGGCCATAAAGTGCCTTCTTTAGCATGCAAACATGAGTTTCTCTATTATGTACTTCAAATTCCAAGGGTTGTTCAATATATACTTCTTCATCAATCGTGCCATTCAAGAAAGTTGTCTTCACATCCATTTTTTGGATGTTCCATCCCATATTTGTTGCCAAGGAAACCAACGATCTTATAGTTGTGTATCTAGCTATAGGTGCAAATGTTTCTTCATAATCGATGTCTTTTTGTTGAGAGAAACCCCTAGCCACAAACCTTTCTTTGTACCTGTCAATGCTTGCATCTGCTACATGCTTAATCTTGTAAAGCATTTTGGAAGTTACAACAGATTTGTCATTAGAAATGATTTCCCAAACTCCATTTTTCATTTTAGATTGATATTCTTCTTTAATGACATCTTTCCATTCTTGATGTTTGACAACTTCTTCAAAAGAGGATGGTTCCGCTTCAATCAATTTTGTTATATAGGCTGCATACCTTGAATATCTTTTAGGATTTTTGCTTTCCGTGAATGTTACTTTAGCTGCAGCATGTCCTTCTACTTTTTGAAGACTTAAAGTTAACCAAGTGGGTCTCTTACGAGTTTCAGGGATTATGACTTGTTGCACATTTTCATTGCAACCTTGTTTGTCATGATTAGGTATAGTATATTCTTCTTCCCTTGGACATTCTTCAAATATAATTATCTCTTCATCATCAGAATCAATTGGGAGATCTTTAGACTTCTTCTAGGCAATGTTTTCATCAAAATTCACATCTCTACTTCAATTTGATGAACTTCCTTGATGTAGATCCTATATGCCTTAGACGAGGTACTATAGCCAAAAAATGTAGGATCCAATTTCTTTCCTTTATCTTTTGGAATGTGTATGTAGATAGGGTAGCCAAATATTCGAAGATGATCTATGCTCAGTTTTCTTCCGATAAACACTTCTTCATGAGTCATGTTGTCAAGTATCTTATGAGTACATCGATTTTGAATATACACTGCCGTTTTGGATGCTCACCCCACAAGAATTGAGGTAAGTCTTGATCATGTAACATAGCTCTAATGCATTCTTCAATTGTACAATTCTTGCTTTTTGCTACTCCTTTTTGTTTTGAATTATATGGAACTATCAACTCTCTCTTAATTCCAACCTCCTTACAAAAAATTAAGTGTTTTTTTTTTATGTGGATTCCCCTCTAATGTTAGATCTTAGCACTTTTATATCCCTTTCCGTAAAATTCTTCAATTCTACTTTGAATTCTTGAAATTTATCAAATTCTTCATCCTTGGACTTAAGTAAATAAATCCAAGTCTTTCATGAGTGGTCATCAATGAAAGTCACATAGTATAGATGACCTCCAAGAGATTTTGTAGCCATAGGACGACAAACATCAGAGAGATTTCCTTAGATCTTGAAGCACTGCTTCCAAAGGGTTTCTTTACTTTTTTACCTAGTGCACATCCCATACCAATTCCTTCATGCTCTTCCTTCAGTTTAGGGATGCCATTTACCATAGAGTTCAAGGATGGTAAGATTTTGTAAAGAAGGTGTCCAAACCTTCAATGCCAAAGTTCACATGGATTGATTTCAAGGTGAGCCAAGGCTTGAGAGAGAGGTGTAAGTAATCTATAAAGCTTTCCCTCATGAATCCCAATGATTTTTGCATTATCAATGCTAGAACCCTTACTCTATACCATAACTTTTCCATCTACAAAAACAATTCTATCCCCTTTATCTTCTAAACAAGAAATAGAAAGTAAATATTTTTTCAAACCAAGGACATATAATATGTTGTTGAGATGTATGTATCCTCCATCTTCTAGTTGCAACGTGGTTGACCCAATTACTTTGACTGCATAGTTCTTCTTGTCTCCAAGCTCGACTAAATCAGAAGATATTCATTTTGATAGTCTTTAGTTGTCCATGTTCATCTGTCATATGTCTAGAAGCTCCACTGTCAATTACCCATATGTTGTCATCTTCAAAAGTACCTATAAGTGTTGAGAATAATCCTTTGTTCTTTGTAAAGGAGGTCTTGGTCATGTAATTTTTGATAGATAATAATGTTGATTTCAGGTAGTATTGGATGTGCTCTAAGTCTCAAATTTTGCAGGGAGGCTTGAGCACATGTATTCTAAAGAACCCAAAAAGCGTTTTGGGAATTCCACCCAGAGACAATTTTATTAAAATAATTCATTATTTTTAATGGGACCCTAAATCTAAACTTAGGAAATTAAAATAATTAATGGGTATTAATCTAACTGTGGGTGTAATTTCTAGAAGAAAATGAGGATCAAGCAGAAATGATCTTAGCTGTTGATTAGCTTCTAATCTAGGCCGTTGAATGTCAAGGGGGAGATTATTTAAGGAGCCTTGAGGGTCATTTGGAAGACACATAGAGAGTTGATCAGTCAGATCGGATCGCTGAAGCTAGAGGCAGAGCAATGATTTGTAGTGATCACGTAGTGAGGGGCAGAGGGAGTTTTGGCAGGAGGATCTTCTCTGGAGCCAAGGATACTCAGTAAAGAGGTAGAGAGACACACAGAGGAGGCAACGTAGAGGCCAGAGAGGGTGACATAGAGCCAAGAAGGGCTCACGCAGTGCAGCGCAGAGCCTCCTACGCAGAAGTCTGAAATTTGCTGGGGAGTTGGATATTCTGAGCCAGGAGCATTGGAATTAGATCCAAAGGGCAAATCAATTCCCAACAGAGGTGACACAGTGCCTTAGAGGCTGACGCAGGGGCAGCGCAGAAGTAGTCGAGGAACTCGGTTCAGCTGCCGGATCAGCCGGGACCTCTAGTGTAGAGTGAGGTAATCTCACTAATTTCTTCCGCCAAGTGACATTCTCTGTAACTAGATTGCCGAGAAGGCATCCAGAAGTTGTGTTTAGAAATACTTCAGCTTAATAATAAAAACCCTCAGATCTGCTGCACTGGTTTTCCCACATTGGGTTTTTCTAGGCACATGTGTCCAAAAACAATTGTGTCATTTGTGTTGTATCTTTATCTATTGTTCAGTTTCTTGTTTCGACATATTATTTAATTTGTGTAGGCTGTAGTGTATGTATTTTGATGTTTGCTATAGGAAACTGCAGATAACTTGTTCATGTAAATCTACCAAGTAGGAGAAATACCATCAGTTGCTGCAGTAGGGATTCCCGAGTTTAAGGAATTTTCACTTGGTATCAGAGCAGTGCAGGTGAAGCAAGAAAAACAGTGCTAGAGAATCCAACACTGAGCAGAAAAGGAGATCGAAATAACTGTAGGAGGCAACAATTCGAATCACCAGAGGGGTTTGCGCAGTCCAAGCCAGGATGGATGAATTTCTGAGGTAGTCTCTCTCTGAGTGAGTCGACAAAGAGGAAGGGCTTCCAGATCGAAATTTTGTCGTGGTAGAGGAAGCAATGCTAAGCGTCAGCGTGAGGGAGAGCTGGTGGGACACAATTTTTCTGCAGGTCGTTTTGCTTAGTGGAAAGACATCAGAAGAGAGAAGAGAAGCATAGTGAGGGAATTTTTCCTCAGGAGACTTCCCACCAAGAAGTCCGTCTTCTTATTGCAACAACAATAAGAAGTAGAGAGGAGTAGTTCGACATTTTCGTGGTAGAGATGGCAACTAGTGGGCTAAGAGATCAGGACAGGTTGGATGGGGCATCCAACTACGTCATCTAGAAAGAAAGAGTGTCATTTCTTCTAGATGAGCATTCTCTCAAGACCTAATTTGACAGCATGGTGGCTGTGTTGTAGATCAAGATCTGCTGAAGAAGTATAGAGCAGAAATGACAAAGGCCAAGAGGATGGTCCTGGATGGAGTAAAGGATCATGTGGTTTGTCACATCGCTAGCAGAGGGATTGCTAAGGAGACGTGGGATGCCTTGGCAACGCTGTATTAAGGATCTTCCAAGCAACGAAAGATGTACTTATAGAAGAAACTGAGATCTGCATAGATGCAGAAGGGGGAGTGCATAGATTCGTTCCTCACAGAGCTTCAACAGACCCAAGATGAGTTAGCAGCTGTGGGGTCTACACCTCAAGGGTTCGAGTTGGTTAGACTAGCCCTCAATTTAGTCTTAGATGAGTGGCAAGTCTTTGTCCAGAGTATCTTGAGCAGGGTGACTTTGCCAAATTGGGATGAGATGTGGGCAACTCTTAAGCAAGAGGACCTGAGGAGAGACTTGGTCAAGTGTAAGCTTGACAGAAGCAGCAACAGTGGGTCGAAGCCCGAGGAGGAGGATGAGAATGCAACCCTTGCATCCAAGGGGCAACAGGAGCAACGAAGGTAGAAGAAGGACGTCTCGAAAATAAAATGCTTCAAGTGTGGTGAAATGGGTCACTACGCAACATAGTGTCCTCTCAGGAAGAAGGAAAAATATGAGAAGCACGAAAGGAAGGCTACACCTGCGAAGATCAAGGAGGAGGAGTTTGCCATGACAACTAAGATATCTCCTTGAGGGAGGTGGGTTGATTTAGCGTTGTAGTTCAAAAGAGTTACAAAAGGGCAAGATCCTTGAGGAGCCCACCTCTCGGATCAATTCCTTGCTACGAGAGCCCAAATCAGTGGTAGCATGATGGACTCAGTGTCAAATACTACAGAGGAGTGCCAGAGTGAGTTGCAGTGGCTAGTAGCGCCAGAGACTGAGTAGCGTAGAGTAGAGTTGGCAGCGGTGCAGATGACACAGAGTAGATGTCTACAGTAGCGCAGAAGCTTTAGAGGGTCAACGTAGAGACTAGCGGCAGTAAGACCTGCAGCATCAAGATGCATCTATGCTGAACACTTGTTTAGTGATTTGGGATGTTTTTCCATTGCTGATGCAGTAGCAGCAACAATTTGCGGTGCAGGGGCAGTCTGCAATGTGAGAATTTATGAATCTACACATCAGAAATCCTATTGCAATCACTGGTTTGTCATCTCCTACTTGTTCTTTGCATTCAACAAGATATTTAATTATTTAAACAACGATGAAAACACTATTGTAGACTACACATACCAGTGCAGGAGCGACTCGGGAGCGTTCTCTCGGAAATTTTTTTTTGCTCCTTGCCATTTTGTGGGTCGAACTCGGTAGCGTCGCTCCTGGAGTGGTTTTTATAGCCCGAGAGTGGTCGGGGACCGATCGCTCCCGAGCTATGAAAAATGCTCCTGGAGGCCAAAAGAATGGGCAAAAAAAAAATCCTCCAGAAAAAAAACGGCCTTTGGGAAAAAAATGCGAGGGGAGGAAAGGTAGGGAGGGAGGGAATATAAATAAACCCTCCCTCCAATGAATTCATTATTTTAGAAATTGTGAGTGAGAGTGAGAGTGAGAGCAAGAGAGAGTAAGAGAGAGTGAGGGTCAAGAGAGAGCAAGTGAGAGTGAGAGCAAGGAGCAAGGAGAGAGCAAGGGTCAAGGAGCAAGGAGAGATTGGAGGCCAAAGAGGTAGGCTCTATTCTAGCAATTTTTTTTTAATGTTCATTACTAAATAAATAAATAATTTTTTTTCTCCCATGGACCCATTCCCATTCCCATTCCATTTTTTTGCAGATTCAAAACTTCAAATTTCAAACATCATGGTTATATTTCTTGGCATTTTCTTCTCTTGGTTCCTTTTTTGGTTATTATTGATCCAAATCGATCCTAGAAAACCCTCTAAGTCTTCAAAGTCTTCTAAACATTCAAGACTATCGCAAAAGAAGAGCCTTTTAAAAAGTCGGATTACACTATCGGGAGGCAAAAACATAGAGAAAACATTGAAAAACAAAGTATCGACGGCTTAAAACTACTTTGCATGGGAGCCGTCGGATCTAGCTGATCAACGGTCCAAATCCGATCGGCAAATTGCAATCGACGGTGACAAGCGGAGGCTATCGGTGGAGACCACATGGTATATGCGACAACGATCAGTGGGGTCAATGAGGACCGTCGATCAAGCACGCAGATCGACTGTCCAAGTTGAATCACGATATCGCAATCAACGATTCTAGAGGAGTGCTTACAAACGGCTTGGGGATATGTGCGATATGCGATTGCGATATCGCAATATCACATCGGAGCAACACAGAGGAGTGGGGCCGATTCATGCGACTGCGATAGTCGGACAAGACAGGATTATAAATAAAAATATATATATTTTGAGTTCCGTAAAACAACATTTTCCTTTGTATTTGCATTTTTCGTTAAATAAACGAAATACGAAGGAAAAGTGCTGACGTGATGAAACTGGACCTGAAGCGGTTTACGAATGCATATGCATAATATTTCAAGTCCGTCTAAAGCTAGTTTACGGGGTTTTTCAGTGTTTAATGTATTTTTTTAATACAAAGGAAACAAGCGGGATTTCGGGCGGCTGTGGGCGGTAAGTGGTTTTGGGTGGTAAGTGGTTTTGGCCGGGCTCCGCCCGAGCCCACACACTGGCTGTAATGTGTCCAGGCCCTGGAGAGAGAAAACCACCCTTTTTAGGCGGTTAACCCCCGTACGAATGAGCCGCCTGAAATGAACCACAACCGTTAGATCTAGATCTCCTAGATCAACGGTGGAGATGCGATAAGTGACATAAAGGTGGACCTGATAGGAGTTATAAGGGGAATTTATAGTATTTCAAATCCGATAAACGACAATCTGGCGAATTTCTTGTGTTTTTAGTGTATTTCTCTGTGAACACAGAGAACACTGTGTCTGGGGATTTCAAAGGCCCAATGACCCATTCCGTTACAAAGCAGGTGGCCGCCATCCCTGAAAGCATTTAGCAATGATTGCTAACGCTCAGAGGGGGATCTGAGCGGACAGAGGCCCAGAAGCCAGGGAGCCTAAGAAGGAGAAACAAACAAACAACACCGATTGGCTTTAAAGCCACAAATTGACAGAAAATAGGGCAAGTGGTGTTGAGACAGAGCAACAGAGACAGGGAGTTAGTGAGGAGAGTCTGTGTAGTCAAAGAGACTTGGGGGATACAAGCAAAGCCTTGTTGTTTTGTATCTGTTGGGTGAGACTCAAATTGAGCTCACTTTTGTAAAAACTCTGCTTCTGAAGACATAATAGAGAGGTCACCACTGAGGGTTGGACCAGGAGATGTAGCCCAAGAGTTTTGGGTGAACTCTATATTAAACTTGTTGTGCTATATGTGTTTGTCTATTATGTTATTTAACTGCTTCATTATCTATGCATTTCGCAATCTTATCGATCCATTGCACAAAGTAATATAGGCAAATCCATGCACGAGTCTGTAATACCTTAATAATTGTCTAAAATCTCATTATCAGATCAAGTGGTATCAAAGCTTTAGGTTTGCTAAGGTTAAACAAGCTTGTGCTGGATTGTTGAATGCTAAGAAGGTCAAAACTCAAATTAGGAGAAGGAGAACTGGTTGAGGCTAACCCAGAAATTGGAAGAGTCTATCCTAGGAAGAAAATGGCAGAAGAAATTCCCTTGGAATTAGACTCTCAGTTCATGGACAGTTTCATGACCATGAGAGCCATGGTAGACGAGATGTATCGAAAATTTAAGAAATGTCGAGGTGAAAGTACTTCAACCTCCAAACAAGACAAAGGAACAGAGGAACCTCTTCTAGATGGCCATTTAGAAGGCAAAGGGAAAAGGGAAGAGCCTCCTCCATCAACACCTCCTTCTAGCCTTGAAAATAAAAAGAAGAAAACATCTTTGATTAAATTAGATGTAAAATTTGAGTTTCCAATATATGATGGATAATTAAATGCAGAAAAGCTAGATAACTGGATTAGACAGATTGATGTATATTGCAAGGTGCAGAACATCGATTCAGAAAGGAGAAAGATTCATCTCACTAGCCTTCGCCTTGGAGGAATTGCTCTAGTGTGGTGGGAAGGTAGGACACAAGCTGATTTGAAGAAGCATGGTAAAATTCTTTCTACCTGGAGTGAATTTGTTTATGCCATTAAAAAACAATTCTATCCATTAGCTTATATGCAAAGTGTACAAAGCTATACCCAGGAATTTAGAAAAAGAGCTTTAATTCTAGGCATTTCTCTAGACTCACCTAAAACTTTGTTGAAGTATATAGGTGGTTTGCATAGCTATTTAAGGCACACCATTTTGATGTTTAACTCTACTAACATAGATGAGGTATCGGTTCAGGTTACACATCTAGAGGCTAGAGGCAAGAATGTGAACCTAGAGATTGGGGGATCATCAAAACCCACTGCAAGCAAGCACAAGGAAAAGAAGAAGCAAAAATGGAAGGAGAGGAAGACAAACATTGTATAGAAAGACAAACCTTCATGCACTCACTGCAAGAAGGATGGAGATGATGATGAACACCGCTGGTATTTACATCCGAAACTGAAACCCAAGAAGTTCGGTGGTAAGAAGAAGAAGACTGCTGCTGCTATTCAGAAAGATTTGGGGTCAGACTCAGGTGATGAAACAACAGTCACAACCACAAGTATAAAAAGTAAAAATTCTGAAGCATCTACTAGTAATTCTGCACAATCTGTTGACAATGAAGAAAATGGGAGGAAAAGACATGAGCTTTTTCATATTAGAGTTATTTCCAAGCATCAAAAGGTTGATACTTTATTTGATAGTGGTTCACAAGTAAACTTGATTTCTGAAGCAATTGTAAAGAAGTTGGGACTAGTAACCACACCTCACAAGAAGCCATATCCATTAGGTTGGGTATGTGATAAAGCAAAGCTACAAGTGACTAGACAATTTAAAGTTAGGTTTGCTTTTGGATCAACTTTTGTAGATGAGGTTGAATTAGATATAGTTCCTTTGGATATATGTGGTATTGTTTTAGGAAGTCCTTGCTTGTATGATAAAAAAGCCATTTTCTATAGAACTGAAAATAAGTATCAACTCACAAAAGATGGAATAGAATATATTGTAAGAGCTCATCAGCTCAAAAATAACTACACTCTCATTAACTCAGGGCAGATAAAAAGAATTGTAAACTCATGCAAGCAATTTTTACTAATGGTTGTAAAGGAAATGACCCTTGATAAAACCAATGCATTTGAAGGCTTTGATGCTAAACAAAAAGCTGATTTAGAAAAAAATGTTTCAGAATATGATATCCTATTTCAAGAACCTAAAGGTCTACCACCCAAAAGGGAAATAGTACATGATATCATTTGCAGCAAGATGCTCCATTGCCTAACATCAGAATGTACAGGTTATCTGCTTTGGAGAATGCAGAGATCAAAAAGCAGGTACAGGAGCTGCTCGATGAAGGGTTCATAAGGCCAAGTACATCACCATGTGGATCTCCAATTGTGTTGGTGAGAAAGAAAGATGGTTCGTGGAGGATGTGCATTGATTACAGAGCACTGAATAAAATAACGATCAAGAATCGTTATCCTCTTCCTCGCATTGATGATCTATTAGATCAGTTGAAAGAAGTTGTTTACTTTTCCAAGTTGGATTTGCGTAGTGGCTATCATCAGGTCAGAGTAGCAGAACAAGATGCATGAAAGATTGCTTTCAATACAAAGCAAGGGATGTATGAATGGCTAGTTATGCCTTTTGGCTTAACTAATGCTCCTGCCACTTTCATGAGAGTTATGAATGATGTACTCAAGCCTTTTATTGGTGATTTTGTAATTGTATATTTAGATGACATTCTTGTTTTCAGTGAAACATGGGAAGAACATTTAAAGCATGTAACGCAGACTTTAGATGTTTTGAAAATAGAAAATCTCTATGTTAAGTTATCAAAATGTGAATTTGGCAAAACATCTTTGAATTATTTGGGTCACATTGTAGGGGGTGTTGAATTGAAGATTGATCCCTCTGAGGTTGAAGTCATTGTGAACTGGCCTAAACCCAAATCTGCTACAGAAGTTAGAAGCTTCCTAGGAACAACCCAATATTGGAGAAAGTTTATTGCTAACTTTTCCTTGATTGCAGCTCCTTTACATGCTTTAACAGGATTGAACAAGGTGTTTTAGTGGGGAGGCAAATAGTAGAAAGCCTTGGACACCTTGAAAGAAAAGATTAGTACAACACCAGTACTAACATTGCCAGATCTTCAAAGACCATTTGAGATTGAAACGAATGCCAATGACTATGCCATGGGAGCAGTGTTGATGCAACATGGTAAACCTATATGTTATCATTCTGAAACATTTAATTCTGCAGTAGTTAATTATCCGACATATGATAAAGAATTGTATGCATTAGTACAGAGTGTCAAAAAGTGGAAACATTACTTAATGGGCAAAGAAACAATTATACATATTGATCATCAACTACTTCAATATTTGCACTCACAAACTAAATTGCAGCAATCGAGACACTATAGGTGGATGGGTTTTCTACAACAGTTTCATCTTGTCATCAGATATAAGAAAGGCATACACAATAAGGTTGCAGATATGTTATCCAGACCAATTATAAATGCATCTACTATACTTAAGCATAACTTAGTATTGCATAAAAGCTACATTGAACAATATGCTCAAGATGTAGATTTTAAGGATGTATATGCAACTTTAAGTCATGAGAAACAAGTAGAAGGATTGGATTATCATGTTAAGCACCAACTCTTATATCATTTGGGAAAGTTATGCATTCCTCAAACTGAAAGAGTTAACATAATCCGAGAAGCACATACTTTTCTAATATCAGTTCATTTTGGTGTAAGTAAAACAGTTGCACAGCTGCAAAGGTTCTGTTATTGGCCAAGAATGCATGAAACCGTTTCTAGATATATTAGAGGGTGTACGATGTGTGCTAAAAGCAAGCCTAGCAATGGAAAACTAGGCTTGTACACTCCACTTCTAGTTCCTTTTCATCTTTGGGAAAGTGTTTCCATCGACTTTGTGGGGGATTGCCAAAATCTAGAAAAGGTGATGACTATTTATATGTTATTGTGGACAGGTTCAACAAAATGTGTATTTTAATACCCTGTAACAAACAAATTACAACTGAACAAACAACAAAGTTGTTCTTTCGACATGTATGGGTTCATTTTGGATTACCCACTTATATTGTCTCTGATCGAGATTTCCGATTTGTTGGGAAGTTTTGGTCAAGTCTATGGGAGTTGATGGACACCAGATTAAAGAAGAGCACAACCTTTCATCCACAAACAGATGGCCAAACAGAGGTGGTCAACAAGACAATGATCCAGTTGCTCAGAGGCTATTGCAGCGAGCATCCCAACCTTTGGGATGAACATTTGTGTTATGTGCAACATGCTTACAATTGTGCTAAACACCCTTCTACACAGAGATCTCCTTTTGAGACTTGTTTTGGTTTTACACCAAGGTCTCCCTTGGATTTTGTCTTTAGGAAAGACATAGCAGTTGATGGACACAATGATGTGGAGAAAGCAACTAAGTTCATTGAACAGATCCAAGAAATTCACTAGGCAATGCAGGAACATCTAGAAAGAAGCCAAGCCAAGTACAAGGCAAGGCATGATAAGCATCGAATTGAGCATAGCTTCCAAGTTGGTGATCAAGTTTGGTTGTACATCAGCAAAGACAAGATGCAAGGTGAAGGTAAGAAGTTGAAGCCAATAAGGTATGGGCCTTTCAAGATACTTGAAAAAATTGCTGAGAACGCTTTTCGCCTTGATTTGCCAGCTTATATGCATATCTATTCAGTCATTAATGCAGAAAACTTGAGACTTTATGAACCTTCATTGATTGAAGATCCTGAAGAGTAAAGGCAGTTGCCTTTTATTGATGATCTGTTGCCTGAATATCTTAATGAGTTGTAGGAAGATACAGTTTTGGACAGGAATGTGAGAAGTACATGCAGAGGGGATGTTGAGTACCTCAAAATCGGGCTCAAAGGTTCAAAACCAAGCAGTGCAAGATGGATAGAGATTGGACAAGTGAGGAAGCTATATCCTCACTTGATTGATGCTTAAAAACCAACTTTTGGTGGTCCAAAAGCTTTTTCAGTGGGAAGGCATGATCCAAATGGATCCTCGAAAACCCTCTAAGTCTTCAAAGTTTTTTAAACATTCAAGACTATCGCAAAAAAAAGGGCCTTTTAAAAAGTCAGATTACATTATCGGGAAACAAAAACATAGAGAAAACATTGAAAAACAAAGTATCTGCGGCTTAAAACTACTTTGCATGGGAGCCATCGGATCTGGCCGATCAACGGTTCAGATCCGATTTACAAATCGCAATCGGCGGTGGTAAGCGGAGGCTATCAGCGGAGACCACATGGTATATGCGACAGCGATCAACGAGGTCAATGAGGACCATTGATCAAGCGCGCAGATCGACAGCCCAAGTTGAATCGCGATATTGCAATCAACGATTACAAAGGAGTGCTTACAAACAACCCAGGGGTATGTGCGATATGCGATTGCGATATCGCAATATCGCATCGGAGCAACAAAGAGGAGCGGGGCCGATTCATGCGACTGCAATAGCCGGACCCGACGGGATTATAAATAAAAACATATATATTTTGAGTTCTGTAAAACAACATTTTCCTTTGTATTTGCGTTTTTCGTTAAATAAACGAAATACGAAGGAAAAACGCTGACGCGATGAAACCGGACTTGAAAGGGTTTAAGAATGCGTATGCATAATATTTCATGTTCGTCTAAAGCCATTTTATGGGGTTTTTCAGTGTTTAATGTATTTTTTTAATACAAAGGAAACAAGCGGGATTTCGGGCGACCGTGGTCGGTAAGTGGTTTTGGCCGGGCTCTGCCCGAGCCCATACACTGGCTGCCATGTGTCCAGGCCTCGGAGAGAGAAAACCACCCTTTTTGGGCGGTTAACCCCAGTACGAATGAGCCGCTCGAAATGAACCACAACGGTTGGATCTAGATCTCCAAGATCAACGGTGGAGATGCGATAAGCGACATAAAGGCGGACTTGATAGGAGTTATAAGGGGAATTTATAGTATTTCAAACCCGATAAACGACAGTTTAGCGAATTTCCTGTGTTTTTAGTGTATTTCTCTATGAACACAAAGAACGTTGTTTCTGGGGATTTCAAAGGCCCAATGACCCATTCCGTTACAGAACAGGTGGCCATCATCCCTGAAAGCGTTTAGCAATGATTGTTAATGCTCAGAGGGGGATTTGAGCGGACAGAGGCCGGGAAGCCGTAGAGCCTGAGAAGATGAAACGAACAAACAACGCCGATTGACTTTAAAGCCATAGATTGACAGAAAACAGGGCAAGCGGTGCTGAGACAGAGAGCAACAGAGATAGAGAGTCAGTGAAGAGAGTCTATGTAGTCAGAGAGACTTGGGGGATCCAAGCAAAGCCTTGTTGTTTTGTATCTGTTGGGTGAGACTCAAATTGAGCTCACTTTTGTAAAAACTATGCTTTTGAAGACATAATAGAGAGGTCACCACTGAGGGCTTGATTAGGAGATGTAGCCCAGGAGTTTTGGGTGAACTCCATATTAAACTTGTTGTGTTTATATGTGTTTGTCTATTATGTTCTTTAACTGCTTCATTGTCTATGTATTTCGCAATCTTATCGATCCGTTGCACAAAGTAACATAGGCAAATCCATGCACATGAGTCTATAATACCTTAATAATTGTCAAAACTTGTATAAGTGTGTTAGCAGTAGATAGAGCCAAATACAGAAGGGAAGAGGAGGAAGCCTAATACAAATAAAAAAAATCAAAGGGATTCTTTGAACCAAGCTCACAATCACATGCACAAAGAACTCTTTTAGCATCCTCCCAAGGCAGTGGATATGGAGGCATAGGGTCACCATGTTTAAGGCGTAGAAGCATATCGGATTTCTTTGATGAAAGGTGTAGGAATGATGTGGATTCAAAAGTTTATAGGTTTCTCTATGCATGTGGGATACCATTCAATGTTCTTTGCTCACGTTATTGGCATGAAATGGTTTCTGCCATAAATGATGCCCCTAAAGTATACAAGAGCCTTGGGTATGACAAGGCTAGAATCGTTGGACTTGATCATGAAAAAGAAAAAATATCACATTCTTTGAATAGAATGACAAGTTCTTGGACTGACCATGGGATGTCCACTGTATCTGATAGATGGACAAATGTAAAAGGCAAGCCATTGATAAGTGTTCTTGCTATGTCTGTTAGTGGTGCCATCTTTCTTTCAGCATATGATTACTCAGACAAGTTCAAGACCGACATCAACATTGCAGAACCATTACTTGAAACAATTGAGCATGTTGGGCCATTCATTGTCATCCAAGTCATCACTGATAATGCTCCTAATTGTAAGGCAGCGGGAGCAATTATTGAGGATAAATACCCCAACATATTTTGGTCTGGGTGTTTGGTTCACACAATGAACCTTTTGATGCATGATATTTTTAAGAACAAAAATGAACAATACAAATGGATTGGTGATTTGTACAAGAGGCAAAGAAATGATAAAATTTATTACAAATCATAGCAATACCCATGGCCTTCTCCGCAGTCACTCAAGATTGGAGTTGTTGAAGATTGTGAGGACTAGATTTTGTAGCTATTACCTCACCTTTAGGTGCCTTTTGAAGGTAAGAGAGTCATTGGCTAGCATGGTATCAAGTCTACACTGGCAGGTATTAAAGGAAAGGGCTACAAATGCAACTGACAGGCAAGGTTTTGAACAGGTGGAGGAGACCGCTCTTGATACTATGTTTTGGGCACGTGTGAGGCGAGTATTGGATTTCACCAAGGTCATTTATCACATAATTCGGTTTGCAGATATAGATAAACCAGTGATTGGTGAGGTGTATGAGCAGATGGATACCATGTTGGAGCAAATAAAAGATATTGTTCATAAAAATGATCCCAACTTGTATAAACTGATTCACGATTGTGTGTGTATATGATGGGATAAACTTAATGTTCCACTACAATGCTTGGCATATATCCTTACGCCAAAATGGTACTTTGCATCTTGGTTGGGCCAACCTGCACGAGGGGGTCGGATTAGGGTCAAACCCCATATAGATTAAGAGGTATTTACAGGATATTGGCAAGCATTAGAAAAGTTGATACCTGTCAGGTAGGAATGTGCTAATATGCGTCTTGAATTAGGCAGATACTTCAATTGCACTGGTTTGTTTGGTACCTTTCATGCAATGGAAGATAGAGACAGATTGGATGCTCACATGGTGGGAATCATATGGTGGCCAGGGACTTTTGCCAAAATTGGCAAAAAAAGTTCTCTCACAGGTTGTGAATACTTCTTCTGCAGAGAGGTGTTGGAGCACCTACAGCTTCATATATAATGTGAAAAGAAACAGACTCAATGAAAACTGGGCAAAAAGCTTGGTTTATGTGGACTACAACTTGAGGTTGTTGAGTCATTATTATGATCGGGCTTATGAGGATCCAACATATAAAATTTGGGACAACCACCCAGAGGATGATATTTTGGAAGATGGCACTATACATCTTGAAGAACTAGAAGCGAAACTTATGAGAGAGGAAGATGAAGCAATAACCATGCCACCTCCACCATCCAGTAGCAATGCTCGAGTTCCGAGTCTTGTTCCTTTGTTGTTGTCGCCTCCATCTACACCTTCACGTGGAGTGCATGTGCTTTTTGGTTCTGGTCGTCGGTCTGTGCAGGAGGAGACTCCTAGAAGACCACCACGACCTCCTCATACACCAGAGACTTCTCGTGGCAAGGGCCACATGAAGTAGTAGGTAATAGATTTACAGTTTACTTGTCTTTTCTACTTTCTATTAGTTTTCATAACTGTTGAGTCTTGAATCTTTCATATTTATTATGTATTTTTTGTAAACAATATATGACAATTTAAGTTTGATGTTTGAAGTTGGCAATTATAACTCATTGGTAATGATTCTGAATTATGAATATAATGCTTCATGATAGTTGTTTCATTTCATTTCATAATTCATTTTATAACATTTCATTTCACGTTAGATATTATTTCTTGTAATGGTTAAACTTAGCTTACAAGTACAACTTTGGTGATCAATGATTATAAATGTTATATATTGAATTTTCAATTTTGAAAGCTTGAAGTTGAAACTTTAAGATTGATGAATCATGATTCATGAGATTCAATATGTTGTATCTTACTAACTTGTGGACGTGGTTGATGAAGATTATAACTTCTAGATGATTGATGTTATATGGTTCAATGATCAATCTATGTTTTTTTTTATGTTTTTTATATCTAATTCATCATTCTATATGTTTTTGTTGACATATATGTATCAAAATATAAAAAATGTATATATTGTATAAAAATCGCTCCGGGATTTGCTCCCAAACCGGGAGCTTTTGAAAATGTCACTCCTGCACCCATTTTTCGCTCCCGCTCCCAACGAACACTGACACATACATACAAATCATGAACTAAAATAAGCTGAGACAATCACACAAGGGACACTGTTATTTTTGGACAATCGTTCCCGGAAAAACCCAATTCGGGAAAACCGGTGCAACATATGAAGGTTTTGTATTATTAAGCAAATTTCTGAATATACCTAGGGTTCCAAATCTAGCTCACCCAACAGAGAATAAACCTGGCAGAAGGACCTATATCCAGAGACAGATATTTGGCAATTCTAACCACTGGATGATCAAACCCCCACAGATGACAATGTTGTTCCCAGTGCTGGGCAGCGATGGGTGCTCCAAGCTCTGCGCTGGAACTTCGCCACCTCCTCTAGGAGCTGCGTCACCCTTCTAGTGAGCCTACTTTGCTCACTATTCGATATGCTAAATGACTGGTTTCTCTACCCCACAAAAAAACCGCATCGCTGCCTCTAAGGGACTGCGTCAGCCCCTCTAACTTTTGCGGCACCCTCTCTGGAGCTGTGTTGTTTCTCCTGCTACTGCGCTTCCTCTTTGCTATGTATTCCCTCTGTCGAACTGCCCCTCTCTCACTGCAACTCAGATCACTCAGCTCGACTTTTTCAGCAAACCACGCCCCAGAAAAATCAAACTCTTTTATGTGTTGGTGTATCTTCAATTGACCCTCAAGCCTCCTCTTATACTTTTCCTATTCATGAATCAATGACTGTGATCTAATCTCTAATCAACAAGATTGATTTAAAACAAACTTGATCCATGTCACTTAGAAGTTTCTCACACATATTTTTATTAATATCCATTAATATTTTTATTTTCCTAAGTTTAGACTTAGGAACTCATTAAAAATATTATTTATTTTAATAACTCCTCATTCGGGTGGAATTTATCCAAACGATTCTGGGTTCTGAAGATCTCATGTGTTCTAGCCCCTCCACAAAATTTCGGAGCTAGAGCACATTCGATGCTATCCAAAATCAACAGGCAGTGGCAGTGCCAACATCAACACAGATGCAGAAATTCAGAGGGAGTTGTAGTATGGATGCAGTGTTGACAATGGCAGTGTGAGTAACAGTACAGTTGCAGCAGGAACGCAGTAGTTGGTGGACAGCATGCCAAACATCAACAACGCAAAGGACGATGTTATGAAGTCAGTGTGATGCTTCAGTGGGAGGGATTGCTAGAGCACATTCCTCGCTAAGAGGGAGTGTTGATTTCTGGTAGCATCAGATGTGCTCTAAGTCTCAAATTTTGTAGGGAGGCTTGGGCACATGTTTTCCAAAGAATCTAGAAAGCGTTTTGGGAAAATGCACTCGGAGACAGTTTTATTAAAAAAATTAATTATTTTTAATGGGACCCTAAGTCTAAACTTAGCAAATTAAAATAATTAATGGGTATTAATCTAATTGTGGGTGTAACTTCTAGAAGAAGATGAGGATCAAGCAAAAATGATCTTAGCCGTTGATTAACGTCTAATCTGGGCTGTTGAATGTCAACAAGGAGATTATTTAAGGAGGCTTGAGGGTCATTTGGAAGACACAGAGAGAGTTGATCAGTCAAATCGAATTGCTGGAGCTAGAGGCAACACAGTGATTTGTAGTGATCATGCAATGAGGGGCAGAGGGAGTTTTGGCTGGAGGGTCTTCTCCAGAGCTAAGGATACTCAGTAGAAAGCAAAGAGACACATAGAGGAGGCAGCACAGAGGCCAAAGAGGGTGACACGGAACTAGGAAGGGCTCACACAGGGCCCATGCGGAGCAGCACGGAGCCTCATATGGCAGAAGTCTGAAATTTGCTGGGGTACTGGATATTTTGAGTCGGGAGGGTTGGAATCGACTCCAAAGGGCAAATCAATTCCTAGCAGAGGTGACACAATGCCTTAGAGGCTGACGCAAGGCAACGCAGAAGTAGTCGGGGAACTCGTTGGTTAACTTGCCTAATCAGTCGGGACTTGCAATCTAGAGTGAGGTAGTCTCACTAATTTCTTATGCCGAGTAACATTCCCTGTAACTGGATTGCCGGGAAGGCATCCAAAAGTTGTATTCAGAAATACTTCAGCTTAACAATAAAAACCCTCAGATCTATTGCACCGGTTTTGCCGCATTGGCTTTTTTCTAGGGACATTTGTCCAAAAACAACTGTGTCATTTGTGCTGTATCTTTCTCTATTGTTCAGTTTCTTGTTTTGACATATTATTTAATTGATGTAGGCTGCAGTGTATGTATTTCGATGTTTGGCATAGGACGTTGCAAGTAACTTGTTCATGTAAAATCTACCAAGTAGGAGAAATACCATTAGTTGCTACAGTAGGGATTCTCAGGTTTAAGGAATTTTGACAAATAAGAGTTTCGAAAATGGTTTGATGCCTTGCTTGAGATGTGTTGTCATCATGGAGAACTGCTTTAATGAGAACTTGTTCAAGGATGTAGTGATCTTCATCATGCCCTTTGTCAACCTTAGCTCTGATTCCATGTTGAGAAATCAATAGAGCTACAATTGAAGTGATTTCTCTTAGACTTGATAACTGCTTGTGATCTTTTACTTTTCTTGATTATTAGCTTCTTCTTCTCTTAGTATTATGTTGTTCTTATCATCAAAGAACTACTAAAACATGAAGATCAATAGTACACAAGGAGTCAGGACACAAGATGTAGGCTGCTAACCAGGGCCAAAACCTCTCCTAGAGAGGAAAACCCACAAAAATATCCTCTTCTTATAGATTCTACACATGCCGAATAACAAGACCTCTAGACCAAGACCAAGTCAAACCTTCTGGAGGATGAGCTTCTTCTTACCAAGTCAAACCAAGTCAAATCTCTTCTAATCGCAGAACTTTGACCCCCAGCCGTAGATTTCTGCCCTTAGTGCAGGTCTGAAATTTTGGCCCCCTTCAACTAGCTGCAACCAATGTTTTAAAACTCCGACTCCGACTCCGACTCGGTCGAGGATCGACTCCGACCCAGTCGAGGATCGACTCCGACTTCGACTCCGAAACTGTAATGACTCAGCCGGCTCGATTTCATTGACTCGGTCGTTGTAAAAAATACATTAAATATTTATTTTTTTTATAAAAAAACATAATTTTAAAGATTATAAACATAATTTTAAAGATTTTCATTCATGTTTCCAAACACACAACGTTATAATATAGATGGAAGACAACATATGATCAAAGTAGGCTCATGAACCAATCCATTATATCAAAATGATACCCAATGGCAATACATAGTCAACTGTCATACATGATCAAAGACTCAAAACAAAAAACACATAACCAAAGAGGCTAGAAATGGCCTCTACAACAAAAGTAAACTGTGACCAGACTCCAGTACTAGTACTACAGCTACTGGCTAGTAGCTACTACCAGAGGAGCCAAGATCATGTCGATCAATCTCTGGATCATCATCAGAGTCAGATAGGGGGCCCCATGGCTCCTCCTCATCATCATCATCTCCAACTGCAGCTGTAGAAGTGGTACCACTAGCAGGTTGTGCAACTGCAGCAGATGCAAGCTGAGATAGAG
>APFE030107444.1:0-14173 GCA_000404065.3 Pinus taeda | reverse complement strand
ATTTTCCAATATCCTCAAGCATGAGGTCTATGCAATGTGCAGCGCATGGGGTCCAAAAGATGGTCTTGTGTTTTCCCTCTAACAGTTTACTAGCAAGAACATAGTTAGAGGCATTATTTGTGATGATTTGAACAACATTAGCCACCCCCACCTCCTCAACAACAAGATCCAATAGCTGAAACAACAAGTGGCCATCTTTTACCTTATCAGATGCATCAACTGATTTTAAAAACATGGTTCCCTGTGGGCAGAAGACAAGAAAGTTTATGATGGTACGGTTTCTTTGATCAGTCCATCCATCTGACATGATGGTACACCCTGTTCTTGCCCATGAGTCCTTGAACTCTTTCAAATACTCATTAATGGATTGAATTTCTTTCTGCAAACGATACCCCCTTAGCTCATGCATAGTAGGGCCTTTGAAGCCTTTTCCAGCAGCATGTATGGCATCAAACATAGGCTCATAATATGGTGAACGAGCAGCATTAAAGGGGTTATCAGCATCATACCACCATCTAGCTATGTACTCACAAGCAGTCTCCCTCAATTCTTTCTTCCAATGGTCATCTAAAGTGGGCTGCATTTGACTTCTACTAACTTCAGGACCATGTGCATCTGATGGAGAGGAGGGAGTGAAATAACTTTTGATAGTCACATCACCCTTTTTCATTCTAGCCTTTCCCTTATCTTGAACAGAACCAAAAGAGGGAGGAACATATTAGAAAGGGTTGGATGTATCAGTTTGAGGGATAGAGGAAGAACCCTCAAAATCATAATGGGGGTTGGTAGCCATCATTTTTTGTATCTCCCTCTTCCTCCCAATTTCAGCCTCTATCTCTTTGCCTAGCCTTATCTTCTTTAAATTTCTCAAAGCTGGCCAACAATTGCTTCCTAATCTCCCCAATTTTTGGTGAGGTACATGGGGTAATTTGGCCTCTAATCCCTGCTAAGTTTTGTTTCAGCCTATTAAAGCCCCCAGGACCTTCCTTAATTTTCCTATGGCAAAATTTGCATTGCATTTGACTATCAGCCATTTCAACATATGCCCAAGCAGGATCTCTCGCTCTAGGTGCCATTTTTTGAATAGGAAATGAAAGCAAACAATCTGAAAATGAAAAAAAAAAAAACATTGATTCAATGTTCATTTCTTTGACAAAAAACACTCTCTAGGCTTTCTAGATATGCACCTAAGATTTAATAAGCAAAAACAGATTTATAGAGGTGAAAAAAAATACCTCCAGGCACAAATTGCCTCCTCAAGCTTGCTCCAAGAATCAGCTCCTCAATGCTGCTCCAAATGGCTGCCCAAGAAGCTCCTCACTCCAGCTACAATGCTCCCCCAAGACTCCTCATTGCTGCTCCAAAAACAAGCTCAAGAATTGCTCACTAACTCTCAAAGAAGTTCTCACTCAAATGCATGAGATTGCTGTGAGAGAATGAGAGCATTTAAGTGTGTTAAATAGGGTTTGGGAGGGGGAAATGGACCCCAAATAACATTTAGCTAATTCATAAAACACCTTGAAGTCCAATCCAATCAACAAACACCTTAAAATTTCATTAAAATAATGTTAAATCGCTGTTTTAGTTGGGTTACGGGCCGCTGTTTGTGACTCGACCGAGTCAATATGGAAACGGTCGAGTTGGCTGAGTCAACCATAACTCGGCAATGACTCGGCCGAGTCATTCAATGACTCGGCCGAGTCATCGCTGACTCAGCGAACCGAGCCGTTTTTTGTACCAAGTCACTCTGAAGGGCAATGGAACGGATGAACTCGGCCGTTTCGGTTCTGAAACGGCCGTTTTTTAAAACTATCGCTGCAACTTCACACGTGTGGGTGAATTAGGGCTCCTAAAGCTTCCTCCTCCTTTCGCTTGGGCTGCTTCCTCTTCAAAGGCTTGTGGGTGACCAAATCAGCTTCTTCTCTTCCAATTTCGACCCATACTTGATGACTTGAAAATTTGGGCCTTGATGCTGCAGAAACCCTAGCCTTTCGTCACACATGAGAGAGAGAGTGTAAAAGTCAGAAATTCCGACTTCCTTCTTCCTTCTAGTCCTTCACTTGCCTTTTTGCTTCTTGTTCTTCCTTCCTTGATGAATGAGTGAGTGATGCTCCAAATAAGGTCGAATGGTCTCTTCTATATATACCCTTTCCAGGAGCACGAATTGCCCTAATTAACCCGACTTCTCCATTGCTAGGCCGACTTGGTCTTGGAGGAGTAATTTGACACCTTTAACTCCAAAATAATTCTTTTGACATGTTACAAGATGCCCAATGGGGTCATTTTCATATGACAATGACTCCATTGACTTCTTGACTCTATGACAAGCCCTAGAAGCATACAATGGGTGCTTGACCTAAAATAAATCGACCTTGAGCATGAAACCCATGCTATATAGAAATAATAATAATAATATTTTTCTTTTCTTGTTACAATATGCGAAAATCAAGAGTACATATGAACACCGAACCTAGTTACATATTTCAGCAAGAAGCATACAATATGTGCTTTGACCTAGAACAATTTAACTTAGAGCATGAAACCCCATGCTTTATAAAATGACTAATAATTTTTCTATTTTTTTACATCAAATACTTAAAATGGATAGTACATAAAGTATTATGAAGACCGAACCTAATTACACATTTCAACAATTTCTTGGGCTATTGTTCATTAATACTAGTTTTATAAAACCCATGCTGCCCTCTGAATGAGATGAGATTGCATGAACAAATGGGTTTCCTGAAGCACACAGGCTAAGGGGTTCAATATTTATTGGACATGGTATCTGTGTGTAATGGAAGGTTTCTTTTCCATATTGGAGATGTGACTAAATGGTAAGTGTGTTTTACATGTTTTGAGTCAAAGCCTGTAGGGCTATATATTTGTAAATGCCTGCAGGACTATTCATGCCGGGACATCCATGGAACATATTTGTAGTACTATTGAAAGCTGCAAATTGTGTTCATAAATTAAATGACAAGTAACATAAGAATCGTCTGCTGTGCAATAAAACACATTATGGTAGAAAATTATTTGGAGTTCTCAGACTAAATCGAGATGGATATGATTTTAAGGTCAGGAAGGTTTTTAGCTTTTCTGAGATTTGTATTATCTCTGCAGGTATGGTAAAGGGCATTGGAAATTCATTCTTGAGAAAAACCGTGATATTTTTGAAGAGAGAACTGAGGTAAAAAGAAAAAGCAATTTGTTTGTAAAACTATTTCTTAGCTGGTTGTTATAGTACATATTTCAGCCCAGATAGATGGAAATTATAAAACTGAACGTGGAACAGAAACAGTGAGAGCAGTGTTGGAAAAGATTTTAAGTGCTTTGATTCTTCTTAGATAAGGCTGTGACTAGGCTTTTGTAGACAGCTATAGTAACTCATGTTTTAGGTATAATTATATCCAGTAACATGTATACCATATGTCTTTCAAGGTGGATCTGAAGGACAAGTGGCGAAATATTGCAAGGCGTGAAGGACTCCATGCTGCTTAACGTAATTCCTTCTGATGCTGCGTGCAATTTTAAAATTTTCCCGTTCTAGTGTATAATCCAATGAAAGGTGTGAATTTTTTCACTTTGATATGATTTATTATGTTGTTTTCCACAACTAGTTAACCTTTGTTTAGTAGCTCATTTTGTGTCAGTGAAATGTCTAGTTCATGATCCAATGAAAGGTGTGAGAATTTTTCACTTTGATATGATTTATTATGTTGTTTTCCACAAGTAGTTAATCTTTGTTTAGTAGCTCATTTTTTATCAGTAAATTGTCTTCTGAATATGAAATATTTTATCATGTTGTTTACAAGGCCATAATCATTTATTTGCTGCTGGATAAGGTTGATATTTGAGCTGATCCTATTAGGAGCCAGACTTTATTGAAATCATGGTGTGGCATGAATTAGTTAAACTTGGCATGATTCTTTTATAATATATATAGTTCAGTGCTTTCTTTGAGGAGAAAAGCAGAGGTATAAAATAGATAAAGTCTATCATAAAAGAAGCTAATAAAAATGTGTGCTAAAGAAGAAAAATGCACCTTGAAATTATAATGAATCCATCTATTATATAGGGTTGCTTTTGGGATAGGAGTTTTGGTTTTAAAAGATTGATATCCATCTTGGAGTCTATGTGAGCAGGAGTGAGCCACGGGCTGAGCCTCACAGTAGAATTTGCTGGCTGGCCAAGAACTGGAGCCACACAAGCTGAGTTGACCTTGAGTTGGAATCAAAGAAATCATGATGTTTTGTGTCACAGGATTGAAGAAGAACCTGCTTTAGTGAGCTTGGTTGCAAAACAACGCTAGAAAGTTGAGTTTCACAAAGACAATTGCCTTCTAAGGATAACCATTATAAAATGGTTGCAGTAACTGCAGTGCCCAAAATTAAACAAAAGTAAAGAATATAGTAGAATGAACCCCAAGATAACAAAAATCAGTTGTGGCTTTAATATCACTTTATTTGCTCTAAGTTCAACAAAAATCGAGATTACAACCGAAATGTCATGAAATATTCAGAAAATATTTGCAATACTAATACTGTAGAACATAGTTTTAAAACTCGGCCTGGTTTGACTTGGCACCAGTAAAACTGGCCGAGTTGATAGGCCATCGAGTCAACTCGGTACAAGGGGCCGTTTTGGTATGGAACCAACTAAAGTCTGAGTTTTATGAGTCGAAAATTGAGTCATTGAATCTGACTCGATCTGAGTTTGAGTTGAAGCCCGAGTTGATAGGTGACTGAGTTTAAAGAATATAGTAGAATAAACCCTGAGATAACAAAAATCAGTTGTGGCTTTAATATCACTTTATTTGCTCCAAATTCACCAAAAATCGAGATTGCAACAGAAATGTCATGAAATATTCAGAAAATATTTGCAATACTAATACTGAAGAGCATAGTTTTAAAACTCGGACTGGTTTGACTTGGAACCAGTAAAACTGGCCGAGTTTATAGGCCATTGAGTTTGATTTGGAAACAGAAACTGGCCGAGTTGATAGGCCATTGATTCAACTCGGTACAAGGGGCCGTTTTGGTACAAAACGAGCTCAAGTCTGAGTTTTATGAGTTGAAAATTGAGTTATTGAATCTGACTCTATCTGAGTTTGAGTTGAAGCCCGAGTTGATAGGTGATTGAGTTCATTTCCAAGTCCAAGTTTTAAAACCATGCTCAAAAGATGACCCAAATATGATGAATTATCACGAAGATAGAAAACATAAAAGAAATCACGTTGCTTTCAAAATTGATGGATTGCACACTGTCTAAAGGGGCTGTTTGCCGTCCAAACTAGATACCAATGCCTTAAGCCTAAAAATCCTTGAAAGATAAGAGAGACAATTGTCTAATGATACCTTCTAATGAGATAAAATTCATTTAATTATAGCAGAAAGGAATTTTAATCCTGGAAATCATGGCCGGCATACTGAGACATAATAAGAGTTTTATGGGTGTCTAACAACATTTGCTACAGCATGAAATGACATTTTTTTTATAAAAATGGTTATGTTGATTTTTCCATCGAGGACGATAAATATATTGGGAAGGACTAGCCTCTTGTTGTGTTTTTGTTAATTTTAGATAACAATGGTATGTTCTATGCTTAAGAGCAATTTACTTCTATTTTTCTTATTAGCCCAATATCAATTTCCAGATTAGCAATCACATTAACATGACAGTAAATGCAGATAGAACATAAATAAAAACAGTAGAAGACAAGCCAAGACAAGGGGACACAAAATGTGGTGCATGCTAGGGACAAACCCCAATGTGGGGAAACCCTTTGACCAATTCTTCTTATTATTTTTCAAAAGTTCAGCACAGAGAGAGAGTACAATATACAAAATTCACTTGTCCAATTACAGTCAAATCTGTCCAGTGAAACTGCAGTCAACAGGATGCTCTAAACAGAAAGTCAACGCTGGTCAAATCAACAGAATTACACCTCCAAATCAGCTCGGTCAAACACAGTCAAATTGGTCTCCAACAGTAGTCCAAATCAGTGCAAAATAGTCCCGAAAATATCAGTCAAACTTGGTCAACAGAGAGTCAAACCTGCGGTCAACGCTAGTCAAACAGCTCAGATTGCCTTGATTTTTGTGCCCAGAAATGCGGCCTGGCCAAACAGAATTTCTCCAAGGAAAAACACAGTCAAACAATGTCAACTGCTGCCCGGTCAACACTGGTACAATTTGGTCAACCCAGAAAACAGAAAATTACAGACTTCTCCTTCGCACGTGTGGAGGAGAGGCTGCCCAGAAATCCGTACACCCAATCACATGAGGAGAGAGAGAAATGTGTGTGATGAATGGTGTCCAAATGAGTTAGATGCTCCTTCTATTTATATGCAACATGGAGGGTGAAGAGACGTGTCTTTTGGGCTTCTGAGCCTACATTAGATTGCTGGCCAACCTTGACAATTTGTCCATAGAAGAAATAAATTCATAATTCTATTTATGCATGTCAAAATGAGATGATCTTTTGATGAATCCTACACCTCTTGGAAATAGGAATCCAATAATAATATCAGCTGCGTCATATGAGTTGTCCAAGGTGGAGTTTGGCCCTAGTTGCCAAATTTAACACTCCCTCTCAACTAGGGAGAAATCCACCTGCCAAACCATCTGAATATCTGTACCATCTTTGACATCCTTGCTTTGTTCTACTGTGCTTTACTCTATTGAACCATGAAGAAATAATGAAGAAGAAATGATCGAGAATGTGTCATACCATTCTCCATTGACCCGAAGTCAGTCTCCAATAATCGAGAGTGTATCATACTACTCTTGTTAATTTTAGGTATGTTCTATGCTAGAGCAATTTATTTCAATTTTCACAGTTAGGTCATTATCTTTTCCAGATTAGCAATCACTTCAACATTGAAGTAAACTGAAGATAGAACATAAATATAAATCGCAGAAGACAAGCCAAGACAAGAGGACACGTAATGTGGCGCTAGCCAGGGACAAACCCCACAATGTGGGGAAACCCTTGATCAATTCTTCTTTTATGTTCTTCAAAGTTCAGCAGAGAGAGAGAGCGAGATAGTACATTTACAATAGAAGTCAACACTTTGACTTATCTAGATAAGAGCATAGATCATCTCTAAGGAGATGATACATGAGATCAGTTGAAGACATGTTGCTTCAACTGATTCTCCAAGGTGACTCCTACACCTATTGTTGTGTTGCATTTCGTCATCATGCTGCACCTCACCACGCTGCACCATGCTACACCCATCATCACTATACTACATTATGTGCCATTGCTGCACCATGTTGCCTTCCCTGCAGCTTCCATTGTTCCCTGCAATTCTGACAATTCCGGTTGTTCTCGAAAGTTCCAACAGTTCCAGTAGTTCCGGCTTTTTTGGCAGTTTCAACTTTCCCGACAGTTCCAGCTTTTTTGACAATTTCGACTTTTGCGGCATTTCTGGTAGTTCTGGCTTTTTTGGCAGTTTTGACTTTTCCGACTTTTCCAGCAATTTCGGCTTTTCTAACTTTTCCGGCTTTTTTGACAGTTCCAGCTTTTTTGGCAGTTTCGGCTTTTTGGCAGTTTCGGACTTTTCGGCTTTTCCGACAATTCCAACAATTCCGGCTTTTTCGGTAGTTCCGGCTTTTTCGGCAATTCCTGCTTTTCCGACAGTTTCGACTTTTCCAGCGTTCTGGATCAGGGCAGCATTATCCCTTAGGATCTCTCCTCCTACTAAAACCCAAAGACAAATAGAGAGAGGAAGAGAGCCCAAGTGTGTATTGAAATGACTTGAAGTCCTCTATATTTATACTAAAACGTAGATGATGAATAGGCATGTCTATTGGGCTTTTGAGCCTACTCAAGTTGTTGGTCGGCTTGATAATAATTCCACAATCAAAATAAATTCATAACTCCATGAATACTTATCGGAATTGGATGATCTTTAGATCAATCCTACACCTCTCGATGAGAGGTATCCAATAAAAATATCAGCTGCCATAAATAAGTTGACCCACATGGAGTTTGACCCTAGTTGCCAATTTTAACACTCCCTCTCAACTAGGGAGAACTCCATCTGCTGATCCATATGTCCGACTGTACTGTCTCTGCCATCAGTGCCCTGCACTGCTCTGCTCAGCTCTGCTCTGCTTTGCTGAACCATGAAGAAGAAGAATTGATTGAGAATGTCTCATACCATTCTCCACTGACCCGAAGTCAGTCTCAGAGTGCGTACCATTAGTCCCAGACCAGTCTCAACTGACCCAAAGTCAGCGTCATAGTGGGTACCACTCCTACCACTGGTCCCAAATCAGTATCATCAGTCTCAGAGTGTGTACCTTTGGTCCTAGACCAGTCTCAACCGACCCGAAGTCAGCGTCATAGTATGTACCACTCTCACTAGTCCCAAACCAGTCCTCCATTGACCCGAAGTCAGTGTCAGAGTGTGTACCACAAGTCTCAGACCAGTCTCAACCAACCCGAAGTTAGCGTCATAGTAGGTACAACTCCTACAACTGGTCCCAGACCAGTATCATTGATCCCAGATCAATGAAGGTCATCCTAGCATAGGGAGTACGGTAGAGTACTTCACCCTGGGATCACTATAGCATGGAATTTCGAGTTCCTATCAATCCTAATCCCTTTGATCAGATGTATAGTTCAATCACGTTAGAAGGTCCTCCGTTGATCGATAATCCAGATCAAATCCGAAAGATTACCTCTTGGCTTAAAGAGTTCCCTAGATTAACTCTGCAAGAAAAAATCTCTATGACAAGAACTCTTGATCAAATGCAAGGATCCAACCCTGCATTCGAAATCTGGATTAATTCTAAGAATTTCATCACAATGAAAATTCTTCATGGCAATTGGTCAGAAGACATAGCTTTTCTGATTAATTTGATTTTATCTAATCATGTATGTTCTTCGGTTGTGTTCACTAGAGGATGGCAGTATCAGTATGATATCAGCCAATATTGTAAAATCTGGGTTTAATATTGCATAGAAAGAACTGTCACAATGTTCCAGATATTCTGATGGGATTTGCTAGATGGCATTGAACTTGCCGTGCAAAATGTGCCTGAAATCAAGCCACGAAGGTCTGATATTTTCCTAGGGATAGAGATTGATCCAATGGCTTACATCAACCGATGGAAAGTAAAAGACACAGAGTATCTGTTTCCACGAAAGCACCTTTATGTCACAGCAGATACTATCAAGTTCGATACAGGACAATCATCCCGTGCTCCTATCCGCAAAGAATCCACTATCCAAGTGGCCAGCGCAAAAGGTAAAGAGAAAACAGACGTCTTCACAGAAAAAGATACTTTATTTGTGGACACGTTTGAAGATTCGCAAGCCAATAATGTGGATTGGGAACAAAAGTATTTGGACATTCTAGAAAAGCAATATTACGACAACAAGTCCTCGTCAGATTCCGCTGAAGACAGCTCCCCTTGATTCGCCTTTTACTTTTGCAGATGCGCATGCGCGTGCATCTTTTGCAATTATTGTTTTGCTTTATTGTATTCGAGCTTATCTGAGTAGACACCGCCTTGACCAATCGATGTCAGGCAAGGACCCTCAAGATGCTCTTTTTGTGTATAAATAGAGTTAGGAGTGTTAGTCTTAGAGATCGCAAGTTTTGGATCGTAAGTTTTGTATAATAAGTTTTGTGTGTCATCGATAGCAGCGATTGCATAGTGAGTTTGTTAGCTCTTGTGAGTTCTGAGTGTTTGTAATCAAGTCTGCTCTAAGACTTGCTCTTCTATGGTGTGTAACATTTTTACTTGAATTAATAGAGAAGCCTGCTGGGCCGCCAGTCTGAGGACTGTTCTTCTAAAAGACATCCTGAGTTGAGATTGTAAGGCGGGTTGAGAAGCGCCAAGGAGTCGCGCTGGTACGCATTTCTCGTGTTGATGTGAAGAAGATATTCGTGGCAACAGCGTCCACTTCATATTGTTCATGTAAGTTACGATAGTCCATCCATCTTTATAAGTCACAGAGCATTCTATTTTCGTTCTCAGAGCTCCCTACTATCTGTATCCCTCACTTATTTGGTATCGAAGCTGTTATCTGTTATATCGTCTGTTAATTATTGGTATCAAAGCTTCTCTGTGCGTCTACTCTCTTTCAATTGTTGGTATCAGAGCTATCGTTATATCGTCTCTGTGCGTCTACTCTCTTTCAATTGTTGGTATCAGAGCTATCGTTATATCGTCTCTGTGCGTCTACTCTCTTTCAATTGTTGGTATCAGAGCTATCGTTATATCGTCTCTGTGCGTCTACTCTCTTTCAATTGTTGGTATCAGAGCTATCGTTATATCGTCTGTTAATTTATTGGTATCACTAAGAGCTTTAACTATCCTTTGCCTCGACAAGAAACTATCATGCGAAAAATTCATGATAGCAAAATCTTCAGTAAATTCGATTTAAAATCTGGTTATTATCAGATACAGATTGCAGAAGAAGATCGGCACAAAACAGCTTTCACATGCCCTGTCGGTTTCTTTCAATGGAAGGTAGTTCCATTTGGATTGAAGAATGCTCCTGCATTCTTCCAAAGAAGAATGGATCATATTTTTGGTCCATATGATTTTATAGTTGTGTATATTGATGACATTCTTGTACATAGTGTTGATTTAGAATCTCATCTCAAGCATTTACAGATTTTCTTAGAAGAAGCAAAGAATCATGGTTTGGTTCTTTCTGAAAAGAAAATGGTCCTTTTTCAAGAACAGGTGGAATTCCTTGGTATTCAAATCAAAGAAGGAAAAATTCAGATGCAGCCCCATTCACTGATTAAACTTTCTGAATTTCCTGATCATCTTACTGACAAAAAGATGATTCAAAGATTTTTAGGGATTCTTAACTATGTTCATAAATACATTCCTGATTTATCTGAAAAGACCGCCCCTATTCGCCAATTTATTAATGGTGGTTGGTCTTCTGAAGCTACAGTTGCAGTACAACAGTTGAAAGCCGAATGTCAAAAGTTACCATCTTTGAAGCCTCCTGGAAATGGATTTCTAATTTTACAGACTGATGCTTCTTACAATTTTTGGTTAGCCACTCTTCTAGAAAGAATATCAGTCGACAATAAGGCAGAAGAAACCGTATGTGCTTATTCATCTGGAGAATTCTCTAAACATCAGAAAGAATATTTTCCAGCCGAAAAGGAAACCTTAGCCATATTCAATGGAATACAGAAGTTCGAAATCTATTTAGCTCCTGCTAAGTTTCTCATTAGAACTGATTCCATGAACTTTAAATATTTCCTCAATGCAAAAATAGATAAGCAGTTAGCTAGAGGAAGATTGTTAGCATGGCAGATGTGGTTTCAGATGTATGAGTTTGATGTTGAATGGATTCCTGGTAATTCTAATTTCTTGGCTGATGCATTGACCAGGGAAATGAACAAAGCATACGGTATGGTTTCTGTTACAAACATCTTTGCTTTACCAGGAGAAGAAGATTCTCTTATCACTTTTGTCAAGCGATGGAGAATACTGCAGCAAATGGCCAGTGATCTCACTAACGAGATCAAAAAGCTTGTTGGTTTAAGGCTTCGCCGAAATCAATGGATACAGAATTGCCAGGCATGGCAGGCAAAAAATGTTGGCCCATTTTTAGGATTAGATGAAGACTTAGTTAAAGTTTTCCCTCTTCCTAATATGAAGGTCAAAGTCTATTTTAAAACTTTAGATGATTTCTGGACCAAGGCTTATACTGATAAAGCTATTTATGTTTTAAAAGTTTTGAATTACTACCAGATTATTGGTGTAATTGATTTTGCCCTTTCTGTATATAGTTTTGCCAAGATGTTAGATCTAGCAGAAGTAAATATGACAGAGAAAATTCAAAGGTTTCTTGTGTCACTCCGTATATCTGATCTGTTCGAAGAAATGGACGCTGCTTTTTTACAGCGAGTCGATGAACATTATCATGCAACTGACTCCTTTCCCCAGTATGAGTTGTTTCAACCTTTTGCTGATTGGGAAATTAAAGATGGCAGATGTCAGAAGAAAATGGTGATTAGAGCTTCACAGTGTGTTGAACGCACAGTTCAATATCTTCGTACTTATACTTCACCCTGGGATCACTATAGCATGGAATTTCGAGTTCCTATCAATCCTAATCCCTTTGATTAGATGTATAGTTCAATCACGTTAGAAGGTCCTCCGTTGATCGATAATCCAGATCAAATCCGAAAGATTACCTCTTGGCTTAAAGAGTTCCCTAGATTAACACTGCAAGAAAAGATCTCTATGACAAGAACTCTTGATCAAATGCAAGGATCCAACCCTGCATTTGAAATCTGGATTAATTCTAAGAATTTCATCACAATGAAAATTCTTCATGGCAATTGGTCAGAAGACATAGCTTTTCTGATTAATTTGATTTTATCTAATCATGTATGTTCTTCGGTTGTGTTCACTAGAGGATGGCAGTATCAGTATGATATCAGCCAATATTGTAAAATCTGGGTTCAATATTGCATAGAAAGAACTGTCACAATGTTCCAGATATTCCGATGGGATTTGCTAGATGGCATTGAACTTGCCGTGCAAAATGTGCCTGAAATCAAGACACGAAGGTCTGATATTTTCCTAGGGATAGAGATTGATCCAATGGCTTACATCAACCGATGGAAAGTAAAAGACACAGAGTATCTGTTTCCACGAAAGCACCTTTATGTCACAGCAGATACGATCAAATTCGATACAGGACAATCATCCCGTGCTCCTATCCGCAAAGAATCCACTATCCAAGTGGCCAGCGCAAAAGGTAAAGAGAAAACAGACGTCTTCACAGAAAAAGATACTTTATTTGTGGACACGTTTGAAGATTCGCAAGCCAATAATGTGGATTGGGAACAAAAGTATTTGGACATTCTAGAAAAGCAATATTACGACAACAAGTCCTCGTCAGATTCCGCTGAAGACAGCTCCCCTTGATTCGCCTTTTACTTTTGCAGATGCGCATGCGCGTGCATCTTTTGTAATTATTGTTTTGCTTTATTGTATTCGAGCTTATCTGAGTAGACACCGCCTTGACCAATCGATGTCAGGCAAGGACCCTCAAGATGCTCTTTTTGTGTATAAATAGAGTTAGGAGTGTTAGTCTTAGGCATCGCAAGTTTTATATCATAAGTTTTGTATCGTAAGTTTTGTGTGTCATCAGTGAGTTTGTTAGCTCTTGTGAGTTCTGAGTGTTTGTAATCAAGTCTGCTCTAAGACTTGCTCTTCTATGGTGTGTAACATTTTTACTTGAATTAATAGAGAAGCCTGCTGGGCCGCCAGTCTGAGGACTGTTCTTCTAAAAGACATCCTGAGTTGAGATTGTAAGGCGGGTTGAGAAGCGCCAAGGAGTCGCGCTGGTACGCATTTCTCGTGTTGATGTGAAGAAGATATTCGTGGCAACAGCGTCCACTTCATATTGTTCATGTAAGTTACGATAGTCCATCCATCTTTATAAGTCACATAGCATTCTATTTTCGTTCTCAGAGCTCTCTACTATCTGTATCCCTCACTTATTTGGTATCGAAGCTGTTATCTGTTATATATCTGTTATTTGTTGGTATCAAAGCTTCTTTGTGCGTCTTCTCTCTTTCACTTGTTGGTATCAGAGCTATCGTGAGCTATCAGAGCCGTATCTTTCATTTGTTGGTATCAGAGCCCTGTTTCAGTCCTGTTTCCTACCTGTTTTAGCCCTGTTTCAGTCCTGTTCCTTACCTGTTTCAGCCCTGTTTCCTATCTGTGTCAGCCCTGTTTGAATCTTGTCGAATTTATAGACAGAGCCTCCAGAAAGCCAGGCAGCCTTCGAATTACACAGCTCCGGCGTGTATATTAGATAAACGCTTTCTGAAGTCAATCTCTGATTTAAATTCACTATGGCTAAATTCTTGCGATCTTTCACTACTGTTGAACGTAAAGTTATAAATGAAGTTTCTTCCCGATCTGTTGAGTCTGAAGTTCCTGAGTCTGAGAATGAGAAACATGAAGTTGTTGAAGACCCGTCGAAATGGTCTCCTCCTGAGCTCCATTCTAGTGAGATTTATAAATTACCTTTGACTTTCATGCTGAAAAAGAAAAATTTCTTGAAGGAAGTTGAAATTACTATCAAAATTTCTGGTCCGTCTGTTCAAATACTTGCTTTGAACCTCTTTTCTGATGATGAAATCAAACAGTTTCGTCAGTAT
>APFE030107442.1:26425-44651 GCA_000404065.3 Pinus taeda | reverse complement strand
GAACCAAGTTGGATAGTAAATCTGAAAAGTGCATCTTTATTGGGTATAAGGATGGTTTAAAGGGTTATAAGCTTTGGGACCCAGTAACAAGGAAGGTTGTGTACAGTCGAGATGTGGTGTTCAGAGAGGTGAAAGATGTTATTAAACATGAAGTCCAACCAAAGGAACCTGTGAAGATAGAGTTTGAACTAAGGAGGAAGAATCAGACTCTATAGCAGAGGAGGAATCAGAAGATGAAGAAGCACAAACTCCGTGTGAGAAATCAGCTCAGAAAGAAGGGCCAGAAATGGTATAGTCCATCTGCTTTCTGTTCAAACTTTGCTTTGTCTGTTATTGATGATGACCCAGAACTGTAAGGACAGTGGATTCAAGAGGATGGAACACTCTGGAAAGAGGCCATGGTTGATGAAATGGCATCTTTGCACAAAAATGAGGCTTGGGATCTGGTGGAGTTGCCAGCTGGAAGGAAACCCATTGGCAGCAAATGGGTGTTCAAGAAGAAGACAATGCAGAAGGGAAGGTGGAGAAATACAAAGCTCGGTTGGTAGCAAAAGGTTATTCCCAGGTGCCGGGAATTGATTTTGGTGATATTTTTTCTCCTGTTGCCAAGGTAACTCTATTAGATTAATTTTATCTATTGCTGCTGCTTTTGATTTTGAGGTAGAACAGATGGATGTGAAGACACAGCATTTCTTCACGGAGATTTGGAAGAGGAAATCTACATGAAGCAACCTGAAGGCTTTGCGGTGAAGGGTAGAAAGAACTGGTATGCAAGTTAAAGAAGTCTCTGTATGGGTTAAAACAGTCACCAAGGATGTGTATCAGAAATTTGATACATTTATACGGGGACTTGGCTTCACCAGAAGCAAAGGAGATCATTGTGTGTATTTTAAATTAATTGGTGACCGTGTTATTTATCTGGTCTTGTAAGTGGATGATATGTTGTTGGTTGGAAATGACAAAGAAATTATCCAGGATTTGAAGACCGAATTGTCCTCCAAATTCGACATGAAAGATCTCGGTGCTGCAAACTATATTTTGGGCATGGAAATTAAAAGAGACTGGGCAAAGAGGAAGCTCTGGTTAAACCAGAGGAAGTATGTCGAGACAATATTGCAGAGGTTTAATATGCAGGATAGTAAACCGGTGAAGGTTCCTATTCCTGTAGGTGTGAGGTTATCTGCTGAACAGTGTCCCAAGACACAAGAAGAGGAAGAGGACATGTCCCGTGTTCCATATGCAGTGCAGTCGGTAGCTTAATGTATGCAATGGTCTATACTAGACTAGACATTGCACATGCAGTGGGAGTATTGAGCAGGTTTATGTCAAAACTAGGAAAGGAGCAGTGGACAACAGTGAAGCGGGTTTTCAGGTATTTGTGTGCCACTAGTGATTATGGTTTGTGCTACCAAGGAAGACTAGGATTGGACAGGGTGTTGAATATTCGTGGCTTTGTTGATGTAAACTGGGCTGGAGATTTGGATCAGAGAAGATCTACAAGTGGGTATGTGTTTAACCTATTTGGAGGTGCAGTCAGTTGGATGAGTAAGAAACAATATGTAGTGGTACTATACTACAGAGGTAAAATACATGGCAGCCACTCATGTAAGCAAGGAAGCAATTTGGTTGTAGAGATTGTGTTCAAGTATGGGGTTAGTACAGGAAGCTATAAGGATAGATTGTGATAGCCAAAGTGCAATTTTCTTGGCCAAGAACCCTGCATATCATTCAAAGACAAAGCATATTGATGTTCAGTATCACTTTGTGAGGGATATGATAGAAGACAAAAAGGTGTTGCTGGTAAAGGTGGACACTTTAAAGAATACCACAGATGCATGGACAAAATCTGTGAGCTCTGAGAAGTTCTCTTGGTGTTGAGAAATAATGGGTGTTGCAGGCTGGATAAATGACTAAGCTCTCTTGTGCCCCCCTGTGGAAAGAAAACAACAAGTGGGAGAATGTTGGGTTGTGTTATATTCTTTCCATGACTAGCCCACATAGTTAACTGGGGGTTAGAGTGGGGGAAGGTCATAGGGGGTTTGAGGGGTACCCGTAACCCCACTTTCTGGGGTCTGGGCCAGCACCCCGGAAAATTTTGGTTTTGGACCCTATGTTAGGTTGGGCAGACCCACCTATGGTTTTGTGCATGATTTTCACACATGTTTTTTGGACGCGACGGTTTTCGCTCCATGGTTTTGGACATGATGGTTTTTTTAGTCCATGGTATTGGATGCTTCAACATGTATAAATATGTTTTATAACATTGAAAGGAACATAATGAAAAATCAAGCTAGTAGTCCCGATTGTGGGATCTAGGGGAAAATCTCTGTGTATATGTTTTTTATGTTTTATGCTCTCACATTGTTTATTTTCTGTGTTTTAGAATTCATATGCAGGTAATTTTTGTACGGGGTTAAAACCTACAACCAATAGCAAGCTTTGTTGCAACAACTTTTTCAACCCTTCCAACTTGACATTCATCACGTCCATGTCTACTTTAAAAACCTTCATATTGCCTTTTATTTTTTATTTTAAACCATCCATCTTATATTCCAATTCATTTTTCGTTACTCTTTGCGAAAGAAAAATTTGTTTCACTTGGTCTTGTAATTTTGATATATCATGTTGCATTTCTTAATCTTCTTCATGTGTCATAGTAGAGCTTTCTACGTGCATCCTTTTTTGTTTTTGTTTTGAGGCATTTTGGAAAGAAAAAATGATACCTATTCTTCACTATTCCCTTTGAATCACTTCAAATGATTTTTTTAAACAAAATTTACGCAAATTAAAAAAAAATGCACACCTTTTTCTTACTTTTAGGGGCACAATATTGAAACTTTTTTTTATCTCTGCAATTTCACCCTCCCAAGGTCTGAAATTTCGTCCTGTGGTATCCCTTTGAGTCTTCTTTCCAATGCCACAAGTCAAAACAATATTGGATTCTTTAAGATAAAGTTATGGTAGATATCCTACAATGGCCTGATTATGGATTGGTTCAACATAGCGAACTTGTACGGAGTACCACGTGTCACTGTTTCGACCTTCGACCCCAAAAATGATACAAAAAATTAAAGTTCATGCAATTTAAGTCACTTTTTACGAAATTCAAATGTGATGCTCAAAGAGAAAGTTATGACGTTTTTCCCTAGGTCACATGTTTGAGATTGAATTTTGGAGCCTGCAAAATTCCTAACTTCTTCGGACCATATCTCAGAAAATCTAGTGAACCTAATCCATATTTATGAAGGAACAAAATGAAACATAGATATGAACAGAAACATAAAGATACAATGAAAAAAATCAATTATTTAGTAATAAAGTACTAGAAAACTATTACAAGCAAAATGGAAATAAATTAGCTTAGGCGATGGTAGCTTATCTCTGAGAATAGATGTGGTGACTACATGCATTTGAACAATGTTACAATGAGGCTCAATGTCATTTTTATCATTGAGAAGTAATGATAAACCCTAAACATCCAAAAACCTAACCCTAGGAGACGAAGCACCAAAATCTTGTGGGCCTCGTTGGGGCAAGTTGGAACGTCAACTTCTCAGAGTCGTAACTTTGGTATACGATCTCCGTTTGGCTATCATAATACCTCATTTCGAAGATATAAAAGAACATGCCATAAACAAATGAATAAATTAGTTTGGCATTTTCTAGTCTCTTCTTTTTCCCAAAAAAGTATCTTTTAGTCCCTCAAAACGACTCCAAAAGTTTTAGACTTGAAACACTGCCAAAAATAGTAAGTTGTGCTACAATTAAGGAAACTAAGAAAAAACAATGGTGGAGGTCTAAGTGGAATAGGTGGGTGGCCACCAATATCCACCTGGATCATAACCAAGCTCCAAAATTTTTACACATAGTTCACCAGTATTGTTTCTTCATGTGGTTGAAATTTTAGCTTCTGAATCCTCATATAAAAAAAGTTATAGCGAAATACCAAGATGACTTATTTGAAGCAACGAAACCCTAATAGAAGAAAATATAGATCAACGACTTCAGAAATAGCCTCCTTCGATGGGGAAACCTCCTTTACATCACATAAATAAATAATTCTTGGATGATACAAATGACAAGACCTCCTTGGTATATATATGAGTCTAAGGGGTCACAATATAATTAGAGCCTACATAACAATAATAATGTGAGGACACAACCATAACAATAGTGGGCTTCTATTGGGCACAATAATAACAATACGGGGGATACATGGGCACAACAATACAATAGGAAGCTACACTAACGATAACAATAAAGGGGCTACACTAGTATTATAGGGATCTAACATAGGGGATACATGTGTTACAACAAAATGACACATAAGGTTGCTGAAAGTTGCCTTAAGAATAGATGGAGAGTTGCTTGAAACCCAATCAAAACCAAATTAATATCAAGAAGAATGAGATAAAGAAAGCCAAAAGGTTCATGAAGAGTAAGAAAAGGAACAAGAGGAAGAATTTGAGCTACTGCATCCAAAAACTCCATCCATGTATGTCCAAAAGAACCATCCAAATATCCAAATCCTTGGAGACAAGGAATCATGAGTTCAAACTAGAAGGAAAATTCTTGGTACAACAAGTCTTGTTAACTTAGCCCTACTATCCTTTATGGAACTAACAATTTCTCTGAAACTAGTCAAGGAAAAGATAGGGTCAAGGCCATGAATGAAAAACTAGAACAAATTAAGAAGAATGGAACATGCGAGTATGTTCCAAGACCAAAGGACAAGAATGCCATTGGAACAAAGTGGGTCTATAGAAATAAGTTGAATGAATATGGAAAAGTAGTTAGGAACAAAGCATGATTTCTATGTAAAGGATATGCACAAGTCAAAGGCATTGTATTTGAAGAAACATTTTCTTTTGTGCCCAAATTTGAAGCAATAAGAATGTTCTTGGCCATTGCAAGCTTTAGGGGGTTTAAATTTTATTAGATGGACGTAAAATTGACATTTCTAAATGGAGAACTACAAGAAGAAGCATATATTGAGCAACCAAAAGGATTTCAACTATCAGAAGGCAAGGATTATGCTTTAAGATTGTAGAAATCTATGTACGGGTTAAAGCATGCACCAAGGGCCTGGTACTGTAGGTTGGATAAATGTATTTAGTAGAAAGGTTTCAAGAGAGAGGCAACATACATTAATCTTTACATCAAGGCTAAGAATGATAACTTGTTGTCCATTGTTGTCTATGTAGATGACATAATTTTTGGAAGTGATGTTGATTTTATGAGCAAAATCTTTGCAACAAACATGCATAAAGAGTTTGAAATGTCTATACTAGGGGAGCTATCTTTCTTTCATGGTTTGTAGGTTATTCAATTAGAAATATGCATCTTTATTTCTTAGAACAAATATCTTAAAGAAATATTGAACAAGTTTGGTATGGAAACGGTGCACCCGTAAGCACTCCCATGACAACAACATGCAAACTCAGTAAGGATGACGAGCCTTCGAAAGAAAATCAGACCATGTATAGGTCCATGATTAGTATCCCTATTTACTTAACAACTTCAAGACTAGATATCATGCAAGCAATAGGTCTGATGCATAGATTTCATTCAAATCCAAAATAAAGTAATGTAAATGCAGTAAAAATAATATTTTGATACTTGCAAGGCACCATAAATTTTGGATTGTGGTATCCAAGATTCACATACATTACTCTTAGAGTTTATAAAAATGAAGATTGGGTTGGTAGTGTTGATGATAAGAAGGGCACCAATGTGGGAGCCTTCTTTTTAGGTATTTTTCTAGTCTATTGGCTAAGCAAGAAACAAACCTCTATTTCTCTATCCACAACTAAGGCAAAATATATTGCAACATCATCATGTTGCACTCAAGTCCTATGATGAAGAAGAATCTAAAGGATCTTAAAGAAAATGGAGATCAACCCATGCCCATCACGTGTGACAATACCCGTACCATCAATATCTCTAAAAAGCCTATTACACTCTCTAAGGCAAAGCATATTTATATCAAATACCATTTTCTTAGAGAACAAGTTGTTGATCATGTTGTGAAGTTAGAACACATTCCAAAAAAAGAGCAAGTAGTAGAGATATTTACCAAACCCTTCCCAGAGATAATTTTGAATATCTTAGATATAATATTGTTACCGGGAATAGTGTCCACTTGGAGCTGCTATTCCCACTAAGACTGGTAGCTATCTTAGAAACAAACAAGTAAAGTCTACTTTCACTTTCCTTTATGAAAATAGATAAGAGTGGAACAAAGGAGACCAACCTTAGCCTTGCGCTTGGTTTCCTTGTTTGATTCCTCTCCTTCTTGATAGATCTTTGCCGCTTCTTCTTCGTCTGCCCAACTTCAAAGAGCACCTGTGGAATCAAAGAAACATACTACTATCGAAGAACAGAGATCTATATTCATAAATAACACTGGACCAGATATGTGTTAACCATACAAATGCATATATAATGAAACATACAAGAATATGGAGGAAAACTTGAATATGTTTATTAAGATCAAGAGTAGCAAGAGGATTACAACCATATGTTCTGACCCAACATCATCCTCTAGCAAGAAAGCCATTCTTCACCTCAAGTAAAGCTTAGATCACCCAACACTATGAAGTTACACCAGAAAACCAACAACACTTCTCTACAAGATACAAGATTCCAGCCTCAGGATCTCTGTGATGAGGGATCCATATATAGATGATTGTAGGTGGTTGAGTCATCTTCTTGGGTCTTGATTAGTGTCTTTTGTCTGAAAGTTGTTGTTTCCACTTGGAGAATGATGATCTCTTACTCATCCTTGGTCGAAAACAGAGAGGCAAGTGTTAGAGGGGAAGCTTCTGGAAGATTCCATGATCTTCCACCTCGCAATTTGTCCCTGCCATTTGTCCATTCCGAACCATCGCACCCTACAGTGGGGCCATTCAATATGCGTCACACCTTGTACACTAGTAAAGTGATATGCATCGCACCCTCTGCACTGGGTTTTCAATAAGGTCCAGTTTTGACCATTTTTGAGTAGTTTTTAGTGGAGAACTTCTGGGAGATGATGTAATTAGCTGACCTTGTTCCTTTAGGTAGTGAAGCAATACTTTTAGGGACTTAGGAGCCCTCAGTTTATGGACATTTACAATTGGGGTTGAAGTGCCCAAAAATGTCTATAACAATGAGTACATTTTGCAAGGGGGTCTTCATTCTTTGGTCTTCATTTGCATCTTTGTTTCTTTGAGGAACCTGCAACTGCTCATTAGTTCGTGTCTATGGGTTTGGATTTCTAAAAGAAAAGGAATTAGGAGCTCTTCCTTTCCCAGAGTGTTGTTCCATATTTAGCTTAGAGACTTCAGAGGCTAATGACTCTATTATCTTGGTCATCTTATCTAACTTGGGATCTGAAGATGATGAAGATTCGCCCCTCTATCTCTTTCGATCAGCATGTCCCTTGAGTTTCTCTGTAGCTATGATGTTGGATTCTACCTCCAAGGCTTCATCATGCATCTCAGCCAAAGTAGCACATCTCCTCTCTTGCAATAGTAGACAGAAGTCAGAGTCAAAAGAATTAGCGTAGGTGAGTTTAGCAGAGGTAGGGGTGGGTTTCACTTCAGTTGGTATCTTGCTGTACATGCAGTTAAACCTTTTATTGAAATCAGATAGTGACTCACCATTTTCCCTTTTCAGGTTCCCAAACTCAATATGGTAGTAGAGAAGATCTTTCTTATCCCCCCAATGCTTTAAGAATACATCATCGAAAGATTCAATATCAGTTATAGACCTCGGGGTCAATTCTCTAAACCATTTTCTAGCTTCTCCATCTAGCCTTTGGTCAAATACTCTCATCCATACATCATCTTCACTAATGTCTAGATTATCAGCATAGTTATAGAATGATTCAAGATGCTCTTCAGTTGCAACCCCTTCTTTCCCGGTAAACTTAGGCATATATTTATGATGTTCTCCAACAGGCATGGCATTCAAAGGAATGGGTAGTACTAGATGTCCATACCTAGTAGCAGGGAAAATTTTAAGAACCACCCTAAATTTATATGTATAATAAATGGAGTAATCCCCATGATACATAGGAAAAATGGGAGGCAATTTTATCAATAATATAATATCTATATATAATTTTTTTGGCGAATCTCTCGCCAGATTATATTATCTTGTACAATGATGGAGAATTTTTCACTGAATTATAAACTCTTATAAGATTTTGGCAAATATTTTATTGAATAATAAAAAATTGTGAAGTCTTGGCGAATATTTTATTGTAGTATGAAACCATATATGATAATAAGAAAACATATTCATTAAACTATAATATACTAACATAGATGTTTGGAAAAAGAAACATAATTTTCTCTTCCTACAAACAATGTTCCAAGTTTCAGTGGTTGTGTTTCTCAAGGTTCTTACAATACACTCTTTCATATCCTTCTATTAGTTTTGATAATATTCCACAACAAAGTTCTTGTAGGTGTTGGTATTGACAATGAGTTCTGTCAAGGTAGGAGAGATTAATCTTTTCTCTACAACTTTTGTCAAGCTACCACTTTTTTCAAGTTATCAAATTTCTTTCTTATTCCGTAGACTCTAACTGCGAGATAAGAAAAACACATCAAGTTTGTTTAGCCCAACACGCCAAAGTAGCATGCCCCAACTATATTATATAAGAAAGTATTAGGTATCCTAAGGGCTTGAAGGGGATCTAATTGAAAGAAGTGACCATTGTGAGAATCCTTCCAATCAATATATGAATATATATAATGTATATTTATTACTATTTTAATTGGAAATATTCAATTAAATTATAAAATTTAATTACGTCTCTCCCAATCTAAATTGCTTATTAGCATAATTCACTACCCTCATAGGTCTTGCATTTTTTAACAGCGTTGTAACATGTAGATTAATTTCCTTTTTGGTGAACAATCTCCACCTTTTAGGAAAATATGGTGCAGTGGCTCCAACCCCTACAGATCATTAGGACAAACTAAGAATAGCAAAGAAGATGAAAGGTTGTAAAAACCAACTTATTTTTCAAACAACTAATCCACATCAGTACCTAAACTTTTTCATGAAGATATCATATTGAGAATTTTTGAAAAATGGTGAGAAATCTTCTACGAGGGTGTTCCGGAAAGAGTGATAAGGTTTCATTGTTTTGAATTTTTTTTGTTAAATCAGAAAAAGTTAAAAATCAATATTAATGGAGATGTTGGTAATTTTTACTAAATTTTTTGAAGTGACTAAATGTAGCTTTAACCATTTACCTTAAGATGTTTTTACAATATAATTTCTTAAGTCTATTTAATATCTTCATTATCATAAAAACCAACCTATATCCATCTTAACTCTGCATCTACCACTCTTAGGGGGATGAAATCTATTTAATGAAATCTATTTATCCCTTCGAGCACTTGGTAGACCAAGAATTAAGATGGATCTAAGATGATAGAATATCCCCTTTAAATAGTCTATTCTCACATGAATAGCATGGTATTACCATGGGCCAATACCATGGGTTATCATAAACCTAGAGCTTGAAAATTACTATTAGTAATTTATAAAAATTAATAAAATTAATAATTGATTTTTATTTTATTTTTTATTTTAACCAAGTTAAAATGTTTAACATACATTAAATTACAACATCCCTTTTTACTCTTGATCCACCAAGCCCTAAGAGGGATCAAATATTTTGCACTCTATGCTGGTTTAATTCCCCATTTAAATAGGCTACATCCCACGTGAATACCATGGGTCAATACCATGTGCCATTTTTATTTTTATTAATACTAATATCAGGGTTAATAGTGTTTTTTTGCATGGTATTAATAATAATCCAGCCCATGGTATTTGGCCCATAGGTTTCACCTAAATATAATGCATGTTTTGAGTGTTCGTAAATATGAGGTGACTTATGGAGTAAATATAAAAAAAAATGTTTTATTTGTTTACCATACCTCTCGTTTATTTAGATTTTTATTAATTTACCATACCTCTTTTACACATATGGTATTTGGCCCATATGATTCACTTAAATAAAACCTATTTTTTGAGCCTTCATAAATAGAAAGAGGGTTATGGCTTAAATATAAAAAGAGGTTTTATTTACTTACCATAAATCTAGTTTATTTATATTTTTATTTATTTACCATACCTTTGAAGTAAGTATAAGAAGAGGTTTTATTTAATTACCAGACCTCCACTTTACTTATATTTTTATTTGTTTACACCTTGAATGTATATGAGGTGACTTATGGAGTAAATATAAAAAAAAATGTTTTATTTGTTTACCATACCTCTCGTTTATTTAGATTTTTATTAATTTACCATACCTCTTTTACAGATATGGTATTTGGCCCATAGGATTCACTTAAATAAAACCTCTTTTTTGAGCCTTCATAAATAGAATGAGGGTTATGGAATGAATATAAAAAGAGGTTTTATTTATTTACCATACATCTAGTTTATTTATATTTTTATTTATTTACCATACCTTTTGAGTAAGTATAAAAAGACGTTTATTTATTTACCATACCTCCACTTTACTTATATTTTTATTTGTTTACACCCTTGCATGTATATAAGGTGAATGGAGTAAATATAAAAAATGTTTTATTTATTTACCATACTTCTCATTTATTTATATTTTTATTAATTTACCATACCTCTTTTATAAATATGGTATTTGGGCCATAGGATTCACTTAAATAAAAACCTATTCTTGAAAATGGGCGAATGGATTCACTTAAATAAAACCTATTCTTGAAAATGGGCGAATGGAAGGTTGTAACTCCTAATTTCAAGGGCTAAATTTACCTTTTTTACCCTCTCCCTTAAAATAAATAAGGTGGGCTATTTGAAGTGATTTGTAAAAATGTACTATGATACAAAATATTCACCCACTAAAATTATAAAACCACTTAATTTCGCCAAAGGGCGAACATTCGCCCCTAAAATCACCCCTATCATCAAGTTTTTGTGTGATCAATAGAAGGGTTACAGCGTGTGTGTTTTGTGTGTGAAATTTGTGTTTAAACTCCTATGCTTTTCCAACAAATTGGTATCCGAGCCGAGGAAGGATCACAAGATCCGTGAAGCTAGCAGAGCCAGTGAAGAAGAGGGGCAAGTAAAAAAAAAATTGGTGAATTTTTCAGTTTGCAAAATTGTTGAATAATTAGTGAGCTGCAAAATCGTTGAATATATATATATATATATATATAAACGCCCCTCTCTCCCTCTCTTAACCTACATTGAAGGAGGAAAACTTACGATTGTTTGAATTTTTCCAATGCAACGCTATTCAAACCCGTCGAAAGATGTGGTGGTGGGTTAGTTTGACTGAATTCAAAGGAGCTCATGTGGGTTGTCCTTTTATTTTTTTCAAACAAAATGTGACATAGTCCAAGAGGTTGTTCATAAAGAGGCTTTATAATAAACTTTTATAATATTCCAAGAGGTTCATAAAGAGACTTTACAATAGATTTTTATAAAAAAAAAATATTTTTATAATTTTTTTTTAAAGTATTTGAAAAGGTGTTTGTTAAAGAGATTTTTTAAAAGAAGTTGATGTTGTTGTTGTTTTTTTTAACCATTTAAAAAGAGGTTTTGAAAAGTTTATAGAAGGAAGAATTGAGGGTTTTATTATTAGACGAGAATTTTTTGAAGAAAGATGGCTTTTTAAAATTTCCATCGTTTACAGGGAAGGATTATGATGTGTGGGCCATTAAGATGGTGATCACTTTAAAGGTTCATGATGTTTGGGATTATATCCAGTTTGGGTTTTCAAAACCTAAAAACGAAGAAGAAGAACTATCCCTCACTAATGCAGAGAGGAAACTACAGAAGAAAGACAAAAAGAAGAATGCATAAGAGTTGCAGCTTATCCAGCAGGGGGTGGACTGAGTAGTGCTACCTAAGATTATGATCACATCTTCACCAAAGGCAAGATGGGAGACCTTGGTGAAAAGCTATAAAGGTATGGCTAAAGTCAATATTGTTAAGTTGCATAATAGTAGAAGAGATTTTGGAAGTCTGTAGATGAAGGAGACAGAGGACATCGATTCTTTCGTGAATCAGTTCATGACTGTAGTCAGTCAATTAAAAATTTATGGTGAGTAAATTAAAGATCAATCAATGGTTGAGAAGGTCCTCAAATATTTGTCTACCAAATTTGATGTTGTGGTAGCATCCATAGAAGCAGCCAAGGATTTGACATCAATGACAGTGGATGAATTGATAGGATCACTTCTATCACATGAGGCAATGATAGACATAAATAAGGATTCCACTTTAGAAACTACTTTCAAAAGTCAGGTTTCTATTTCAAGAGACAGAGGTTGAGGCAAAAGTAGATTGAGAGGCAAAGGATGAGGTGAAAGACATGGTGGTAAGAGAGATGGTCGAGAAGAGCATGAACATGAAAGTGAAAGAAACAACAAAATCTTCAACAATAATCAAAGAGTTGATAAATCAAAGGCGAGATGTTATTATTGCAATAAATTTGGTCACTATGTTGTGATTGCAGGAAGATGATAGCTGATCAAGGGAACTAGAGTGATAATGTCACTACAGAGAGTACTAACTCCATGTTCCTAGCTTTCCATAACATGCATGAACCTTATGATAATGTGTGGCTATGGGACAATGGTTCCATTAACCACACAACAGGCAACAAGAATTTGGTTGCAAATTTGGATCAATCTGTGAAGATAGAGGTAAATTTAGGGACTAACAAGACTTTAGATGTAGATGGAAAAGGAGTGGTCAACATTTTGACCAAGTAGGGGGAGTCAAAGACAATCTTTGAGGTATATTATGTCCCTCGTCTTAAACATAATTTGATAAGTGCTGGTCAAATGACACAGGAGGGATACAAAGTTATCTTACAAGGAGAAGAATGTGTTATATTACAAGCCTCCAAGCAAGAAACTGATAGCAAAGGTGAATATGATGAGGAACAAACTCTTCCTCTAGCCATGAATTATAGTGATCACGTCAGTTCATTTACAGTTGCATGTTCTAATGATTATTGGTTATGGAACTTTCTGTTTGGACACTTGCACTTTTCTAGTTTAAGATTTTTGCAACAGAAACAGATTGTCAGAGAATTACCTCCCATCAAATAACCTACTAGTACTTGTGAATGTTGCATCTTGGGAAAGTAACATTGTGAAAGTTTTCCAAAGGGAGTTGAATACATAGCAAAGAAACCTCCTGAGCTAGTGCATACAGAATTGTGTGGACCTATGAGGACACAGTCGATTGGTGGAAGTTCTTACTTCCTCACTTTCATTGATGAATATAGCAAAAAGACTTGGGTTCACTTCTTGAAGAAGAAGTCTGAAACTTTTGTAAATTTAAAATAATTCAAAGCCTCAGTAGAGAACCAAAGTGATTGACAGATCAAGGTACTAAGGAAAGATCAAGGTATTGAGAATATGATTCGAAGGCATTCCATGATTACTGCAAACAACATGGAATCAGAAGACAATTTACAACCAGGTAGACACTGAATTAGAATCAAGAATGGATTTTGCAGAAGCAACATTGAGCCTACCTTGTACACAAACGTAAATGAGTATGGACGGATTTTGATTGTTTGCTTATATGTTGATTACATGATTTATACAGGTGATTTTGAATTGGATGAATTTAAAGAAACCATGATGAAATAATTTGAGATGACAGATCTCAGGCTTATGAAATATTTTCTTGGCATAGAAGTTGAGCAATCTAAAAAATGAATTTTTATTTGCCAAAATAAATATGCTAGAGATTTGCTAAAAATATTCAGGATGGAGAATTGCAAACCTGTCCCTACACTAGTTGCAACAGGTACAAAGCTAAGCAAGGATGATGAAGGACCAGATGTCAATCCAACTCCATTCAAAAGATTTATTGGAAGCCTCATGTATCTAACAACTATAAGACCGTACATTATGCAAGGAATGAGTTGATTTCCAGATTTATAGAGACTACAAAAGACACACATTGGAGTGGAGGAAAAAGAATTCTGAGATACACACGAGGAACTAGAGATTGTGGCATAATGTATGCAAGCACAATGAAGAAGGATGATTGGATACAAAAACATTGATTTTGCAGACAGTTTGGATGATAGGAAGAGCACTTCCAGTTATGTGTTCCATCTTGGTTCAAGTGCGATATCATAGACATCTAAGAAGCAACCTATTGTGACACTTTTGCAAGCAGAAGCAAAATATGTAGAAACAACATTAACAACATGTCAAGTGGTATGGTTAAGAAGAGTATTTGATGGGCTCCAACAAAAACAACAAGGATCAACAACAATATATTGTGGCAACACCTCAGCGATTGCACTATCTAAGAATAATGTGTATCATCAAAAGAGAAAGCATATTGATCTAGATATCACTTTATTAGAGAACTTGTGAGCAATGGAGAAGTTCACTTTGTAAATCTAGTGATCAATTGCCTGATATATTTACTAAGTCATTAGCAAAAGATGTGTTTGAGTTTCATAAAATAAACTTGGGTGTTGTAAACCTAGCTGAGACATAGACCAACAGGCATGTTTGAGTTCTCATGAGTCATGTCCTAGTTTAGCGGTCGTAATTAAGGGGGAGTTTTAAAATAAGATAATTACTCCCGCATGAAGAGTTGGCTAAAATTAGAGAGTAAGTTAAATAAGCATTGACTAAGTCGAGTTAAGCAATAGTCGAATTTAGTGTGTGGTTGCATGTCAAGTTATTTTAGGCGAGTCACTAGTTGGAAAAGGTTAAATACCCTTCACCAGGTTCATTGTAATCATCAAGTTTTTTTGTGATCAATAGAAGAGCCGCAACTCGTGTGTTTTGTGTGTGAAATTTGTGTTTAAACTCCTCTGCCTTTCCAACAGAAATCTAGCCCTAACTACATGCTCTCCAACCACTGCTGGTGGGTCACCAACATGGAAAGCAACACAATTTGTCCACATTTATCTCCCAAATTCCTTCACCTCTAGGTTTATGACCATGTTCCTGACACTAGTTGCATGGAACTGTATGCTCCACCATTGGTTACATCGCTTGGCAAGAGAAGACACAATGGTAAAGTCCAGATTATGTGCACTAATGTCAAGTGAAGTTCACAAGCATGATAGAGTGCCTAAAAACCTCCATGTTACAAACAGAGGTGAGGCTTCTGCTTCTGCTCATCTTGCTCATCTTTCACGAGGCAAACAAGGCAAACAATAAGCTCTTTACTAACAGGCTATGTAACATCCACAGAAAGGTTTTTCCCTAAACCATTGGATTCATTGAGTTTATTTGCTTTCTCTTTTTCAAAATTTTTCCAACCCAAATTGCTTAAGTATATTAATTTTTAACTGTCCCACCATTAAAATAGTTTTAATTTTAATTAAAAATTATTTTCGGCTTAAATTATTCTAAAGTATAGTAGTGATTCCTTCAATGTACTTTGCACTTCAGAAACAATTCCTCTTTACTAACACGCTATATAACATCCACATTAGCGTAAAACGTTTTTCTTTAAACCCTTGGATTCATCGGGTTTATTTGCTTTCCCTTTTTCAAAATTTTACCCCGACCCGAATTGTCTTAACTTTACTCTTTTACCCAAAGTACACTAATTTTTAACTTTCCCACCATTAAAAAGTTTTAATTTTAATTAAAGATTATTTTCGTCTTAAAAATATGTCTTAAATTATTCGCGTAAGAGGCTTTTATCTAAACCGTTGGATTCATTGGGTTTATTTGCCTCCCTTTTTCAAAATTTTGCCCCGACCCGAATTGTCTTAACTTTACTCTTTTACCCAAAGTATATTAATTTTTAACTTTCCCACAATTAAAGTAGTTTTAATTTTAATTTTAATTAAAGATTATTTTCGTCTTAAAAATGTCTTAAATTTTTCTAAGGTGTAGTAGTGATTCCTTGCATGTACTTTGCACTCTAGAAACAATTGCTAGTTTAATCCCCACGTACAACCAAAAATGTACCTCTAACCAAGAATATACCTCATTTAATCATTTACATAGTTTTCATTATTAAAAATACAAAAAAATATGAAAGCTTTATTCTGAAATATTCCAATGCTGGCATTTTTCTGCCAGATATCGACAACAAATTTCGCTTCCCATCTTCAAATTTAAGCAATCTACTTTAGTTAAATAGGTCTACCCCTCGCCTTAAAACCATCAAACTGATAGCTAAATATGGTTTCCAAAGTTTCAATCCTAACAGCGAAATACGGTTTCCAAAGTTTCAATTCTAACCAAGTAAATCAAAGCAAGAAGAAGCTAAAGGTTGTTGGGTATTTCTGCTTCTGTTTGTGATGGAAAAATACCAAAACCATACAATATAAAACACAGAGGCTATGCTCTGTTTCCTTTGCTCCAGGATCTTTTTGCGCAGAGAAGTCTTTTTAAAATTAATTACACAGGACACAGAGTATTTCACCACCATAAAATGATTTCTATTCATTAAGCAAAAGCATTTACATATTCATCCTCTTTTACTCAGAGGGATTCACCAAAACATTTTCACATAAGTTACTCTGTCCCCTATGAAATTTTACACCACTGTGTGTCAATATTTCATTTACATTCACTGCTGTGTGAAAACAAAACTTACAGAGAGTTACAGATTTACCTTTTCACCTGTGTGAAACAACTCATGGATTTGGAAACAAAACAACCCACTGGTTTTCATTTACCTCTCCTCCTCCTGCACTGCTGTGCAATTTTTTTTACTTCTTACATTACCAGGACAAAATAAATTCTTTTCACTGCTGCTGCATTTTCCTTTTACATTTCAAACCAAAACATTTTTGCACATCTGTGCGTCCCCTGCAATACAAAATTTAAACTCTATATCCCATTCGCTGCTGCGAATCCAATTTCATATCTCACTGTGTGAGATTCACACATTTTATCTTTGGTGCTGCGGACCCCCTGTCTCACCTTTTTACAATGTGCAATTACATACATTTTTGTTACAATCCCCGTGGGTTTTCTTTTTCACATATCAAAACATTGGGTCAACGCTATATTAAAACATATATAAAAAAGAAATAAAAATAAACTTACGAAATACCTCGCCCATACCCCTTTTTAATTTCGCCGTAAAAATATTAAAGACTTTACCAAAATAAATGTCAGCCATTTAACATAGGGGATGGGCAATACGTATGGTCCACACTATATTAAATTTTTAATCAGACCCCCGTGTACTTTCCTTGAAATGGACGGCGGACAACCTTGCCTTTAATCCAACGGCAGAGATTGCGTATCGGAAGACCTTTCTGACTGCTCTTTAAGCCATCGTGCAGCTTTGTTAAATCAACGACAGTAAAAACTGGAGATCATCGGACGGGTGAAAACGATATCGGAAGGGGTGAGTTGGGTGAAAGATACCTTCCGAAAAGTGTCAGGTGCTTATGTCATGCCAGCATCATGGGTGTCAGTTTGTCAGTATCGAACCACCATCGTACGGAAACCTCCTTAAGCCAAAAGCGATGCGATATGATACTGGCGGTTTAGGTTTGCCCTGAGTGGTTTTCTCTGTGCGTTGACTGCTGACCGCGCGCACAGTGAAATTATAATTTTAACACTCCCCTTTAATTTCACCTGCTGGGCATTCCGTCATACCCAGACACTTCCTCAAAAATTCAAAGCTTTTCTGGTCCAGTGGCTTTGTCAAGATGTCTGCAACCTGTTCTTGTGTCCTGCAATGTTCTAGGACGATTTCTCCATTGTTCACTAATTCTCTGATGTAGTGAAACCTTGTATCAATGTGTTTCGTTCTCTTATAAAATACTGAATTCTTTGACAATGCAATAGCTGAGCTATTGTCGCAAAAGATCACTGTCGCTTTTGCCTGCTCTTGGCCTAAGCTTCTCAACATCCTTCTCATCCAAACTGCTTAACATGCTGCTGCTGTAGCTGCCGCATATTCAGCCTCTGCTGTAGACAACGCTACAATGGACTGCTTCTTAGAAGCTCATGAAATGGCTCCTGAACCCATATGAAAAACATAACCGGAAGTGCTCTTCCGATCATCAACACTTCCAGCCCAATCACTATCTATGTATCCAACCAAATCTGAATGATCTCAGACATTATATAAAATTCCAAACCTTTTAGTGCCTTTGACATACCTCAGAATTCTTTTTGCTGCTTGCCAATGTGCCTCCTTTGGCCTCTCCATGAATCTGGAAATTAAACTAACAGCATACATAATATCAGGCCTAGTTGCTGTT
>APFE030107442.1:0-18960 GCA_000404065.3 Pinus taeda | reverse complement strand
CTTTGCTATCAGTTCCTAGTGTGACTTCTGATTTCACATTTTGATCTAGGGCAGAAAAGAGAGCTATATTTCCTGTCATATGATTGCTGCAACCTGAGTCTAAAAACCATATGTCTTCACTATTTGTTTCAGCCATGTTACAAGCTAACAACACATTAGTTTGGCTGATGTTCTCTCTAGTAACATTTGCATTTTGTCTATTACTCATATCATGCTGCTTCTTCCTACATTCACTGGCATAATGCCCATATTTTTTGCAATAATAGCATTGGACATTGGATTTTTCATACCTTTGTCCTTGAGCATGATGTTGTTCTCTTTGTTGGCTGCTGCCTTGGCCTTGGTTCTGATTTGGAGCGCTGCCTCTTCCTTGAGCATTTGCTGGACTGTTCCTTCCACCTCTGTTCTGGCTTCTGCCTCTTCCTCTCTTGTTTCCTCTGCCTTGACCTCTTCCTCTTCCAAAGAACATCTGGGTCTTGAAGGCTTGCTCTAGAGATGAGTTTTCATTCCTACTCAATCTCTGCTCATGTGTTATCAGTGATGCATGTAGCTCATCAACTGAAAAAGTTTGAGAGATCCTTTGTCTCTTCAATGGTGGTGACAATAGCATCAAACTTTGAGGGTAAGACCCTCAGTATTTTCTCCACAATCCTCCTATCTTCAATGGTTTCTCCATGAGTCCTCATCTGTGTAACTAGACCAATTACATGTGTGAAGAATGAGTCAATATTGTCTGACTCCTTCATGTTGAGATTCTCAAAATCTCTCCTCAGCAACTGTAGTTTTGCTGTCCTCACTTTCTCCATTCCCTGGTAGGCTGTCTTGAGAGTTTGCCATACTTCCTTGGATGTCTTAGCTCCTGCTATCCTTGGAAACACACTCTTGTCTAATGCTTGATACAAGAATACAATGGCTTTTGCATCCTTCTTCCTATTGCTCTTCAATAGGTCTTTCTCACCCTGAGTTAATCTGTTAAACTCAGTCTCATTTGCTGGTTCATCAAAACCATCTACAACTATTTCCCATAAATCTTGACATGCAAACAGGGCTTTCATGGTTATTGCCCAGTAGTCATAATCCTTCCCATTGAACTGTGGGAATTGAGGGTTAAAGAAACCCATGCTAGTGCTTGTGCTAGCCATTCCTTGCATTCTCAGCTATGCTTCTAAATCCTTGACTATATATTTAAAAACCACTGACTGTTGCAACCAAAAGACTCCTTCCTTCAGCTTCTTTGTCACCTACAAAGAGCCTAAGCCTGCTCTGATACCATTGTTGGGTATTTTTGCTTCTGTTTGTGATGGGAAAATACCAAAACCATACAATATAAAACACAGAGGCTATGCTCTGTTTCCTTTGCTCCAGGATCTTTTTGCACAGAGAAGTCTTTTTAAAATTAATTACACAGGACACAGAGTATTTCACCACCATAAAATGATTTCTATTCATTAAGCAAAAACATTTACATATTCATCATCTTTTACTCAGAGGGATTCACCAAAACATTTTCACATAAGTTACTCTGTCCCCTATGAAATTTTACACCACTGTGTGTCAATATTTCATTTACATTCACTGCTGTGTGAAAACAAAACTTACAGGGAGTTACAGATTTACCTTTTCACCTGTGTGAAACAACTCATGGATTTGGAAACAAAACAACCCACTGGTTTTCATTTACCTCTCCTCCTCCTGCACTGCTGTGCAATTTTTTTTACTTCTTACATTACCAGGACAAAATAAATTCTTTTCACTGCTGCTGCATTTTCCTTTTACATTTCAAACCAAAACATTTTTGCACATCTGTGCGTCCCCTGCAATACAAAATTTAAACTCTATATCCCATTTGCTGCTGCGAATCCAATTTCATATCTCACTGTGTGAGATTCACACATTTTATCTCTGGCGCTGCGGACCCCCTGTCTCACCTTTTTACAATGTGCAATTACATACATTTTTGTTACAATCCCCTTGGGTTTTCTTTTTCACATATCAAAACATTGGGTCAACGCTATATTAAAACATATATAAAAAATAAATAAAAATAAACTTACGAAATACCTCGCCCATACCCCTTTTTAATTTCGCCGTAAAAATATTAAAGACTTTACTAAAATAAATGTCAGTCATTTAACATAGGGGATGGGCAATACGTATGGTCCACACTATATTAAATTTTTAATCAGACCCCCGTGTACTTTCCTTGAAATGGACGGTGGACAACCTTGCCTTTAATCCAACGGCAGAGATTGCGTATCGGAAGACCTTTTTGACTGCTCTTTAAGCCATCGTGCAGCTTTGTTAAATCAACGGCAGTAAAAACTGGTTAAATCAACGGCAGTAAAAACTGGAGATCATCGGACGGGTGAAAACGATATCGGAAGGGGTGAGTTGGGTGAAAAATACCTTCCGAAAAGTGTCAGGTGCTTATGTCATGCCAGCATCATGGGTGTCAAGCGGTGCGATATGATACTGGCGGTTTAGGTTTGCCCTGAGTGGTTTTCTCCGTGCGTTGAATGCTGACCGCGCGCACGGTGAAATTATAATTTTAACAAAGGTTACAATGCACGCAACAGCTGTTTGTGTTTGTACCGCATATTGTGGGGTGGTCTCTCCAATCCAGTGGCCTTGACTGCCCACCGTATTAATGCCCGCCACTGACCATTGCCGTCCATATCGATTCTGTTGTTACTGTTCATAACGTGCTCGATGTGGCAAGCTAAACACAACCAAGCTGGCAGACGACGACTCTCCAATCAATCTGCCATTCATTTATATTTGTTTTAAACGGTATGCCAGGCCCCATATTTCTGTGTATTTGATTAATGGTAACATGAGAGATATCTCCTTAAAACGACTCGCCTCACCTGAGGTGGACTGCCTGGATTTTAGAAAGAGATAGGCATGTGAAACGCGTGAGAGTGGGATAAACAGAACGCCAACGCTGACGGCTCTATTTTTTAATGTTGGTGGGAATCGGGGTTGGAATTTCATAACAGAGTCACTCCGTCAAATTGGACAGTTTGGACCCATCTTCACAGTTTCAAGAGAAGATGTTGACAGTTTTGTAAATTTTTAACCTGTCGTGACAGCCCGTCAAATTCCATCCTTGGACTGGGGATGAGTTAATAGCCAGCTATATATCTGCCCGTGTTTTGCTTTCGTCTGTATGAATCGCCTCCGCGTTTTCTCCACAAATACAAAGAAACTACATACTAGAGCGCCGCCACTGTGAATTTATATGTGTGGTGGACCCCGTGAACGATGCCAAACTTGGGAATTGATAAATGCTGTAGGCACTGAACCGGGTATTATTATTATTTGGTATAGTACTGTGGCAAAGAACAAAAGGTTTAGAAAAGAAGAAAAAAGAACAGAGAGATGAAAGACGGTATCATTATTATTTGGTATAGTATTAGGGTAAAGAGCAAAGAGATTTAGAAAAGAAGGATAAGGACCGAAAGATCGAAGATTTGGTGCATAAACGTGTCAGGTTAGAAGTATTTGAACGTTGTTATCACTCAGAGCTTCTAGTGGAAAACTAGAAGATGGCGACTTTTTAAACTTTTTGATTGGAAATCTGGGTTAGCCAACTAAGAGAAAGAAGAATTTTATGTTTTCCAGAAATTCATGTTGCTTTGTGGAAGTGTCCTTTGCCATTCAAAATGTTAGCGTACATAAAAATGACATGCTTCATGAAAAATATGGTGTGAGGATCAAATTTCAACTTGAGCTAAGTTGTGTAACTCTTCCCTTGCACGCGTATTGTGCGAAACTGGCAGACTCGAGGGAAAAAGATAAATGTGGGTTTGGGTTGGTTAATTGTCAATATCAACATCCACTTACCTGGAAGGAGAAATTGTCATTTTATCCTCATTCCATTAACAAAAACAGTTGTAGACTATGGTGACAACATAATTGACTATGAGAGGAATTTTTGTTTTAATTAATGAATGAATGAAAACGCGTAATGTGGTCAGACCGTGATCATTGGCCATAAAAGGAATAGGTTTCAATAATGAAAAATTATATGAATAACTTACGATTATAATTAATAAAAAACAGATCAGGTGGGAATGTGTAGTTAAATAAAGATTTTGATAAAAGTTTATAAAAGTTTTGAGAAAGTTAAATTAGAGTTATAAATTTTAAAATCTTAAATAGTGTTGAATCTATTATCATTATCCAACACAATTCAAATACTCTTCCTGTCAAATTTATTGAAAAAAAAAAACCACATTCTAACCATTTTTTTGACCTAACCTCAATAAACAACGTCAATGGGAGTTGAATTCGTTTGAGAAGCTTCTCGCATGTTTCCACTCTTTGCAATATTGAAATGCACTTTTCCATAATTATACACTTTTTAAAGCCTGCTCTTTTTGGTGTGCAAAATGTATATACAATTTTTAAAACTGTTATTGTGTAGTAATATTTTGTGTATTTATAATTTTCTTTGCTACGCACTCCAGAGCAACGCGTATATCATGATAAATTTTGGTTTTGGGAATTTTTATATTAACTCTTCAATTATAAATCGTTTTGATCAGACTGTAAAGGAATTTTAAGAAACTTTTTGTTCTGCTTTTTTGTTTGGTTTATATTGGTTTAATATATTTATGTCAATAGTTTTTATCTATTAGATTATTTTGGATTAAGTAAATTAGGGTAATATTTAATATTTTTTAATTAAAATTATTTTTATTATTTTAAATGTAATTAGAAGAGACAATAATTTTTCAGATTTATTTTTAAAAAATATATAAAAATATTTTTTTTAGAAAAATAAATATTTTAAATTAAATTTAATGTGGATATGTTTATAAATCTTTTAAAAAATGTTAAACTTCAACTTTAAAATAAAATTTGTGAGAATTTATTTTTATTTTATTAATAAATATTGTTACATTTAGAATTAGTTATCTTTTAATAATATCTTATTTTCTTTTATTATTAAATTTAAATATAAAAATATTCAAATATTTAGTTCTTCCTTTCATAAAAATAACTTTTATTCTTTTCTACTTGCTAATTTAATTAAAAAAAAATTATTTTTATTTGAATTAAAGTTTAATTAAAAAAAAAAAAAAAAAAGAAACTCTTATATTTATATTTTTATTTTATTTTCAATTTAAAAAAATATTTATCTCACCATTAATATAATTAAGTATTATATACATATTTTCCACATGTTTAAGAGGGTTAGCAAGGAAAAAACCTAAGAGATGTGTGGAGGCTTTAATATGAGTTTGGGTTAATAAGTAATAGGCTAGCTATGGGTGGTATACATATAGTGTAATAAATGTTTTTATCATTACTTAGGACAAGTTTGAACCTTAATAGATTTGATTATTTTATGTTCATGATAGATATGAAGTTAGATGGATCTAATATGGTAGTAGTATACACAAATCAAATGTTGAAATATATATCTAAATTGTTTCTACCTGTTTTGCCCTTTTTTCTTTGTCAAGTTATTTGAGTTTGATTTCAGGCTTAACACGTGGCTTGAGAAACTCCATACCCAGACTAGGGGCTTACTAGGGGCATCTAAGCCGTCAAAATCACAAGGATTGCACCTAGCCTAGGCCACACCATCTCTTAACATGACTCCATTTGTGTCCACAAAGTTTGGAGTTACTTAATAGTATACCCAATCATAGTCTATTATACACCCCATGGGCTAGCCTTTTTGCCCTGTTAATTAACTTCATTAATTAAAAAAAAATGTAATATGAATTGAGTTATGTTTTTTGGGCATGTGGTATTGATAAAGTATGTTATTGGCCTAAGCTTATTTACAAATTAAGAATATTCATGATCAAGTGGGAGTGAATATCCACGATGAAGAATCTCTTTACATGACTTTTCAAAAATGTATATATGTTTAAGTTATACAGTAATTTTTTATCATTAATAATATAATAATAATAATAATAATAATAATAAAGCTATTAATTTTTAAATTTTTATATTTTTTTGTCTAGATGTGATCCTGTGTTATGTTAAGGCACTCCTTGATATGAAGTCATGGGCTCAATTCCCACCCGGATTGTGGTGATATGTTGGACATGATGAAGATCTAGTCCTACTAAGCTTTAATATATATATATATATATATATATATATATAATATATATATATATATATATATATATATATTATATATAATATAATATATAATATATATATATATTATATATAGATATTCTTTTACCAACTACCATTTAATTTATATGCCTAGTCTAGTAAGTACATAATCATAGTGCATTGAGGTTCAAATGTTTAGCCCACACTAACTGGGTTCTCTCCACTATCTGGCACATAGACCAGGCATCGGTCCTCCTCCGAAGATGGACGCAAATGTTTGACCCGAAACAGGAAAAGGCAAGGGAGGGACGGATATGGGTGCGACTCCCAGGACTACCTATCCATTTTTGGACTGAGCTGATTTCTAAACAAATTGGGGATGCCATGGGAAAATTCCTTACCTATGATGACTCTTTTATTTCCTCTAGGAGAATTGCATATGCTAGAATTTTGGTTTATTTGGACCTCATAGATGGGCTTCCGAAATTCATCAACATTCAGTGGAGGGGTTTAGCAAGGCGGCAGCCGTTGGACTACGATGGAGTCCCTTTCAGGTGTCGTCGCTGCCACAAGGTGGGGCACTTATTTAAAGATTGTCCACTTAATAAGTGGAACAACAGATGATTTATGCAACACTCCCCACAGAGCACCCGCGAGCAGGTGGAACAGGATCAAGATGACCGGGTTGGTGAGGATTTTCCTCAAGCTTCGATGGATATCCAAAGGTTGGCTTCACCAGACTCTGGTGGTACTAACTCACACTCCGGATCTGGTTTGCGCTCTCCGACACCTGCCCTCGGCACTTCATGGAAGCGAGGTCAGTCGCCGCATCGACCCTCGCCTTTTGTACCTGGTTCGGGTGTTGCTGCCTCTGGGGACTCCATTACCTCGAGTATGCAATCCTCCCATATTCCTCCCTCTCATTGTATTTCCAATGTACATGATTCAATTGCTGAATTGTTTTCATTTGAAGTACCTGTTCATAATGCATGTGAGGTTTGCCCCCCCATCCCCTTTCTTCCCCTCTCCTCCCCTTCCACTGTTTGCACCCCATCCCCCCTACACTCGTCGCCCATGTCCTCTGCTTTTGTTCCTAGATACATCACCCAGTCTCGTTTGAGGAACATAGACCTTGATTTTGTGGGCCTTGATATTCTCCACCCTCCACCATATCTCAAGGCTACCAGAGGCTGCCCTTTTGGATTTAAAATCGGCCAAGCCCAAGCTAATGTCGATATTGCCTTGGGCAAGCAATCTACCATTCCCGGGGTTCTTAGAGTGAGGACAACCCCTTCTGACCTGCCCCCCCACCATGAAGATTCTATCCTTCAATTGCCAAGGGCTGGCTAGGCCTGATAAAAAACTAGCTCTCCACCGCTTACTAGCTGTTGAAGCTTTGGACATCATCTTTCTTCAAGAGACTCTGGGTCCTGCATTGGACATTTCATAGGCTCTCGAACATACGCTGCCTGGTTGGAATTTTTCTGGTTTAGATGCCCATGGCCGATCAGGGGGCCTTGATGTGGGCTTTAATACCCGTACTATAGTGGAGAACAAGGGCTGGGGTGGTCAGGGTTTCTTGGGAGCTGATGTTTTCTCTTTGGAGTTGGGGCTCTCATTCAGGATTATTAATATTTATGGGACTTGCCAAAACCGACCTGATTTCTAGGACCGCCTCCTGATGAAGGATCTTTTTTCGGCTGAGAACCTCATTATTGGAGGGGACCTAAATTTTTCGATTGGCCATGCCGAATCCTAGGGTCATCGAGCACAAAGGGATCCCCTCTCGGACTACTTTTACTCCATTTTGGAACATCACAGTCTCATAGACATTCCAACTGCAAAGCTGCATGCTACTTGGAGGAACAATAGAGTGGGGGATAATAGCCTTGTTAGAAGACTTGACAGATTCCTTGTCAAGGAACATATTATGGATTTGGGGCTCAACATGAGGCACTGGGTTGGCTCAGGTGGTCTCTCAGACCACCTTCCTATCTTTCTAGAATTGGATAATGGGAGAGTCAAGCTGAAAGGGCCTTTTAAATTCTGCACTACCTGGCTCAATGATGAATCATACATCTGCATGATCACTGATTATTGGAAAAGGAACCCTCCAGGGGGAAGAGGTATTGTCATAGCTAGCTTTATCCACAACCTGGCTGAGCTGAAAAAGTTGTCCAGGGATTGGGCTCATAATAAACGTTTACAGGAGGACCTGGATCTTCGACAAATTGAGATAGAGCTAGGGCTCTTTGAGCAGGAACAGGGTGGCCTCTATAGCTCTGAACAACACAAACACCATATCTCTTCCCTCTATTTGAAACAAGGGAATATACTCAAAGATAGAGAGGACAAGTGGCGTTTGAGGAGAAGAGCCATTTAAGTTCGAGAAGGCGATGCTAATATGAAATTTTATCACAAATTTGCTCAAGGAAGGAAGGCCATTAATACCATTTGGCATATGCAGGATGGGCATGGAGGAACTTGTGACACTTTCCCACATCTCGCCTCCCTTGCTAACTCACACTTCAAATCTGCCTTCTGGCACACCAGAGACACCAATTTAGCATATATTATTAGAGTTGCACAGCTTTTCCCCAGGTATGTGGAACCAGAAGACGAGGAGGATCTTGTTCGGGAGGTCACTTTGGAGGAACTGGAAGCGACTTTGAAATGGTTCAATAAGGAAAAAAGCCCTGGCCATGATGGCTAGTCTGTTGAATTTTACCTATCTTTCTTTGATGTGATTGGGGTAGATCTTCTCAATGTTGTTGAGGAGTCTCGAACCTTGGGAAGATTGGAAGCAACCATCACCTCCACTTTTATTGCCCTCGTACTGAAGACTGATCACCCGTTTACTTTTGATGATTTTCGTCCCATCTCACTTTGTAATTGTTTGTACAAAATTACTTCCAAAATTATCGCTAATCGTGTGAAACCTATCTTATCTAAGCATATCATACCTGAACAATTTGCTTTCCTGAAGGACAGACAAATTCATGAGGCGATTGGGATGGCCCAGGAGGTTTTACACACACTTCACTGCAAAAGAGGTAAAGGTATGATTATGAAGGTGGACCTATCAAAAGCATTTGACAGGGTTAACTGGTTATACTTGAGGATGCTTCTTACCCATCTTGGTTTTCCTTTCTCATTTATTAGATCGATCATGGGCTGCATTTCTAACATACCTTTCAGTGTTTTGGTTAACGGGAATGCCACTCCATTCTTCACCTCGGCTCGGGGTCTGAGATAGGGATGCCCTTTATCCCCATTGCTCTTTCTTCTGGTTATGGAAGGTTTCAGCAGGATCACTTCAGAGGAACATAGGTGGGGTAGACTAAGGGGCATTAAAATATTGGAGAACTGCATTCTTACACACCGACTGTTTGTGGACGATGTGCTGGTCTTTCTCAATGGCGGTGTTTGGGACATCACAGTGATCAGGAATATTTTCTCCTTATTCCAGAAGGCCACAGGTATGCTCATTAACGAAGGCAAATCTACTTTGACGGTCACAGCTTGTTCACAGCATGAAATTAATTATGCACTTGACAGATTCCACTTCACAAAGTTGGACATGGTTGTGGGTTTGAAATATCTGGGGTACAAGTTGAAACCAAATGGATATAAGATCGCAAATTAGACTTGGCTTATAGCCAAACTAGAGAAAAGGCTAAGCATTTGGTACCATAGATTCCTCTCACGTGCAGGCCGTTTAACCCTCATCAAGAGTGTACTAAAAGCGACCCCTATTTACTGGATGTCCCTGGCATGGATCCCTAGAGGCATACTATCTAGGATACAAAATATTTGTTGCATATTTTTATGGAGAGGTAAACAACCAGGCAGGATATTTGCTTGGTTAAGTGGGATACGCTCACCCTTCCTAAAAAATGGGGGTTTTGGGGCCTCAAGAAGTTGGATGATTTTTCATCTGCACTGGCTGCGAAACTTGGATGGCAACTGATGGTTTCAGACAGTTTATGGACTAGGGTTGCATACTCGAAATATATTTCTCCAACCCAAGTAATGGATTGGATCAAAAGGTCGGTCGGCCTCTTCATCGGAATTTTGATCATATGGAAGGTTGCCTTAAAGGCTTTGGATCCCATTCGCACTGGCATTACCTGGAGGATTCATTCGGGGGACAATGTCTGCATCGGCATAGATCCATGGATTGGTTGTGGGGACATGTATAGACTGCCTCCTAGCCTAATTGAACACCTAAAGGAGCAGAATATCACTCACCTAGCTCATATTGCATACGTACACAACTCAGCCTTTCTACATCAGGCTTGGAAATTGACTGGTCAGCTTAATATCCCTCCACCTTGGAGACAACACTAGCGGGTCTATACATAGACTCTTTTGGAAGCACATATTCGTATCACAGAGGGGGAGGACAAGATTATTTGGGGCCTAGTGAAATCTGAGAGACATACACCCAAGGAGGGTTATTTGGTTTTAGCTAAGCCGCGCAAACCTATGGTCATCTTACAATGGTGGAAGCATCTCTAGAAGCTCAAAGCGCCTCCTAGATCTAGAATTCTTATGTGGTGCATTTTAAAGAACAAGATCCCCACGGGGGATAATCTGCTAAAAAGGGCCTTTTATGGCCCGCAATGGTGTCATTTTTGCCACAATGCAAGGGAGTTTGTGGCTCACATCTTCCTCCACTGTCCTGTATTTCATAGTGCTTGGTAGCTGGTGTCTGATGCTATCCCCACAAATTGTGATTGGCTTGCAAACACTCTGGTAAAGGCTTGGAATTTGTGGTACCAAACTGCTTTGCCTCATAAGTTGAGAAACCTACCCCTACTTTTTTGTTGGGCTATATGGATAGCTCGGAATCGATTGATATTCCATCACATCCCTCCTAGATGGCCTTGTTTGGTGGCCATGATCAAAGCTGACTATGATCTCATCCTAGAGGACCCTTCTCCCCCTATGGCTTGTACTATCTCCTTGGAACAGATTGTCCCCGGTAGACCTTGGGCTTACTTCAATGGGGCCGCACAAGATGATGGTTGTGGTGGCGTGGCCATTCTACATTTATCTGAGCAGCACTCATTCTGTCTATCTATGACCTTTAGACGGGGCACAAATAACTTTGCAGAACTTTCAACTGCTCATCATATCATACACTTTGCATTGGAGATAGGATGCACTGCATTACAGCTGTTTGGAGACTCAAAGATTGTCTGTGATTGGTTGAATAGAACATCTTCTTACAGGACTTTCACTTTGAGACACATTCTTGATGAGGCTTTAAGATTGATTACATATTTTGACATTTTTTCTTGTAATCATATATACAGGGAGCGCAACACAGAGGCTGACTGTCTTTCCAAAGAAGGCGCGATCAGGAAGCAAGGCAACCCACTGATTTTTGAACAGATCAATGGAGAACATCACCAGTTCTATCACAGGCCATTCATGGAATTTTTGATATAATATATGGATCAGTCTTATATACATGTACATATTTCTCATGTTGTTTTTTGTTTAATCAGGCGGCCATAGCATTTGGCACTATTCTTGTTTTTTTGGATATTATCTCCCTACGTGGAACAAGATAATATTTTGGATGATTTTTTGACATTTTTGGACTCTCCTTCATACTCGGTCTGGGCTCTTTGCTGTGTGGTGGGGGTAGCTGTTTACTACCTCCATCGACGCATTGTTCTATGACAGATATTTCAGAATATGCTTATGCATCTACATATTGTAATTTCTAAATATAATGAAATTATGAATTCCATGGGAAAAAAAGGGTACATAATCATAGTCATGTTTCTAATAGAGAAAAGACTTGTTTTTACAAGGAAGATAAGATAATTTGTATTGGTTTTGATTAAAATATTATAAGTGAAAAAATAGTTTCGTATTTCCTCTATCTTTCTCCATAATTCTCTAAAGATGTGATAACCACAAAATTCACAACAATATACTTTACTAAGAGTGATGCTAGTTTGAAATAGCAGTCTCTTCTTATCTCATATCTCAAGATCCACTAATTTACTATTGGTTTTAAATCCATAATAAGCTTTCCATCATCCATGTAGATAGAGCATATGAAAATAATGTGGTGCCATAAAAAAAAAACGTGTATCTAGAAAAATGTATCTCATATCTCAAGATCCACTAATTTACTATTGGTTTTAAATCCATAATAAGCTTTCCATCATCCATGTAGATAGAGCATATGAAAATAATGTGGTGCCATAAAAAAAAAACGTGTATCTAGAAAAATGTGTAAATGTTTCTGGATCTAGATTAGGCAAGGCATAGACTAAAAAATGTGCACACATTCTTGAAAATACACAAACATTCTTAAAAATAAGTAAATATTCTTATGGAAATCAATATTATTAAAAAATATTATTCACAATATAAATAAATTCCATGTTCTAAATATATATAAACATATTTCACATTATTATACTATATAATTGGAAAAATGTTTCATGTAACACAATAATAATATTTAAAAATTAAAAATAAATAACAACATGACACAATTAAATTAATTAAACTGATCTCAAACCAAGAATTGTGAAATATAAAAAAAACATAACATTAATTTAGATAAATATTATATTAATATATAAATTTATTTATTTAATTAACATAAATAATGATAAATTTGTTCATTGATGGCTTCATTCTCAACTTGTTTAATATTTTCAAGACCAAGCTAAACGTTAAAAATTCCACGATTGCATGAGCTTGACCTTGAAATCCCTGGGTCAAGGTTATCCTAAGGTGTTGGGTAGTTATTCTTATGAATTCCTCTCGTGACATCCACATTAGATGTCTCCCGAGAAGGCCGGTTAACAATGGAGCCGGATTTATTTTCTTTGGACTTTTTGTAGACATTAAGAAAATATATGGAGCCGGATTCAATGCTAGTTATTGATTGAATGGCTTTGGTTTCCGATCTCAAACTTGACAACTCAATCATAAGGTAGATAAGTTGTCTAGGGAGGCCCTTCCTCTTCTCATTGGGAAATGGGATTTACAAGTTCTTTGATAGTGAGCAAGTGGAATCAATGGAATTTAGATTGTAGTTTTTTGTTAGGATATTTTAAATAATGTATTTATGAAAATGTGTAGTTAAGGAAATTTTGTTTATTTTTGAGTTGAAATGATGTGTTATAATATTGATTTCTTTCTATTGAAAAACACATAAAGTTATTAATTGGATTTGAGTTGGGCAATGAGGAATTAGGTTTAAGTTTTTTTGGTTGCTTTGTGTTAAATATATTAATTATAATTTATTGATCGAGTTCTCTATACAGGCTTTCATATGAGAACATTTTACATGTGAATTTGAACCAACCCATGTTTTTCATAATTATACAACCTAAATTATATATATATATTATAATAGTTGCTTAACTATTATGATATAATTAATATAGTTATATAATTTAATTTAATAATAAGTGTTTAGACACTTAATCATATATCTCATGTTGCTAAAATAAAAAGATCAAAATATTAACTAAATTATATTTTTATTTAAAAATGTTATTATATTTTTTTTTGATAAAATAATTAATATTATATAGTTGCTTAACTATTATGATATAATTAATATAGTTATATAAATTTAATTTAATAATAAGTGTTTAGAACACTTAATCATATATTCTCATGTTGCTAAAATTAAAAAGATCAAAATAATTAACTAAATTATATTTTTATTTAAAAATTTATTATAATTTTAGTGATAAAAAATTTAATATATAAGTTAAAATATATATATAATAATTAATAAAAAAAAAAAAAAAAAAAAAATTATTAATCATGATTCACTCTCATTTTTTTTTTAACAAATTTGGTTGCTATATTAATCTTTGAAAAAAAAGAAGGGAGTCAGGACTCCTGAAATACAATAGATGCAGAAGAAATTCAAGATTTGAGGAGTTACAAAGCAGAAATTTCTCCTTGATCCTGCTTGTGCTTGTTTTAAGATATTCTCTACAGGAATAAATTCTTACAAATTGAAATAGTAGAAATTGACATTGACAAATCATTTCTGTTCTATGTTGATGTGATTGTGACGATGTGCTGTATATTCCTCCGACTTTTCTTCACATTCCTTATGACTGGCGCTTGAGGGGTTCGAGATTTCGCTGTTGGAGATATTCTTCATAAGTTCCAGGGCCGATATGTGCTCCTTATCCTGGCTTCCTCTTATGAATTGTTGATCGAGCTGATAAGGGAGTGAAAGGATCCCATGCTGGGTAAGATGGAGGGGATTGATTGACTGCCTATGAGTGCTAACAAACAGGTATACTAATAAGACCTCTCGGCCACCAGAATTCGAAAAAAACAGCAGTCAAATGATTTAATAGAAATGAGAGGGCCGTTGTGTGGTAATGATGGGAAGAGCAGGATTGTCACGCCCCCAAGCCTACGGTGGTCTTTCAACCGTGCCGGCAAGGTGCGGCACCACCGAACACTTTCTTTTTAACAATACTCGTGCACATGGACTACGCCTAATTCACTTTCTCCTACTTAGTTTGTGATTTTCAACCAAGTATTATTATGTTATCCTTTATAACAATGAACACCCATACACATTCATTATCCACAACATTATATAAGAGAAATGTAACAGTATAAAGGGAGGGGCAACCCCTTGCAATATGAGTCTGCCCAACAATATATTCTATCGTCTTTCGTTTTTACAATGCATAAGTTAAATCTTGGGAAACCCCAAATTTACACTTAGCCAAATATACAACATCGGCAAACTCGGTTGCCCACCTCGTCTGCACCTCCGCACGGTCGTCGCACAACTAACCAAACCTTCGTTCACCCCGTCGCGCCGTCGTGTCATTTGCCCAACTCGGGCGTACCTCAAAGTCACCACACACAGGCGCCTCCCACCAAGGCACACCTCCGTCCACAAACCAACACTCCAACAAGTCTTCGTGCACATGTGCACGATGGGTGGGCGCTCACCCGAGTCACCAAGACGCCCACGCCAAGTTTTCGCACAATACTTGCACGTTCGTTGCCACAACCGACCCACGGGCACACCTTGCCCAACACCTTCGCTAACTCCAAGTGCATTCACCAACTATGCGATTCAACTAAGAGGTGTGCATGAGATATGCGCCCTTATCTCCTCTAGTTCCTGCGCACAAGTCTGCGCCCTCAAGTCCTTATGCGAAGATGCGTTGATCGAATGTGTTCCCAAACGCTCCAACCGTATGGTAATATATATGCATCGCAATGGGGTGGTGGCTCGCCCAACCGACCACCAAATTTGCATTTACACACCCCTTGAACGCCCAACTACAAGTCGGCCTACCCCTTCATTCATGAGTCCGCTTCAAGTGTATTGTCCATGCTCAAATCGGTATATACTCCCATCGCAAATCCATTGTAACGCATGTATTATGTCGCAAACCACATAACTGCAGCTCGCACTTATCGTCGCATGTAACTCGCACAACCGTCGCATCTCCGTGTCAAGCTGCCCGGCGCTTCACCTGTGTGTAGTCGTGCACACCCACCCAGCGTGTGCGTGCCCGGGTGCCCGGCGCCCGCCTGTCGCACTTCACCGAGGGCGTTACATCCTCCTCCACCTGAAATCGTTGTCGTCCTCGACAACATACCATCCTATTAACCATCCACCAAGATCATCCATGATGTCAACTCCTCCACATACTGCAACCATCACTGCAACATATGTAGAACCACCATCTCCACCATGTCTCATCTTGGCAACCATCCGTCACCAAGACAACCATACCAAGGTATGCACTTATCGGTATGTCATATATCGGAAGTCATCTCAATCCATGACCATCAACCACCATGTCACAATCTCCACATGCTGTTCCATCGTGGAAGGTTGGCCCCTCCATCTCAAGCTACATGCCCACTGCAACATATCGTGTCGACCTCATCATGTGTCGTCCCATGTGAACTCTTCCATGATACTCCAACACAATGCTAACATATCTCTGCACACTATTAACCCCCATGTCTGAACTAGTCAGGTGATCAGTCCAACTGTCATGCTCAAACCATGAGAATGCACATCCTCATGCCACCATCAGTCGTTCCTCAAAGCATCCTGTCACATCCTGAACTCGATCAAGAATCCATCTCCATAAGTAAACCATGCTCAGGTCCATGAAGTGGTCCTCATCTCATCTGCAACATGTCATCCATGATGTTTGGTGTCAATGTGCTACATGAAATCAACCACATCTATCCCAACATCATCCATATGTGTGCCTCCTCCATATGAAGAGACCATCTCATCAAAGTCCAACTCTCGGTGTGCCATATCCATGTCCATGAAGCTACCTCCATCACATCTGCAATGTGTCATCCCTCAAGTCTGCCATAGAAACAAGTATACACCTGTCTCATCTATCCATGTGCTACCCATGATCACAGATCAATCAGCTCCCATGTGTAAAGTAGTTGAGTCTCGGCTCAACCCATGCCCAAGTGTTGCCACGAAGGCATCATCATCATCGTAACTCCATCACTCCAAAGTGCCTCATATCGATCCTCCACATCAAGTCACTCTTTCAAGCCATGTCCCATGCATGTACTTGAAAGTATGCACCCCATCCTGCATCAAAGTCCCTGACCTCAGCTCATCAATGCATCAGATCCTCTAAGTCCACCATATATGAAGTCCCCAAAAGTCACAACAACCTCATGTCATCATGAGCTCCATAAGCCATCCCCAACCAACATCTCAGCAAGCATACAAGGCTCGGCCCAAAGGTCTCTGCAAGATGCCTCAGCTCTCTATGTAGTAAGAATGCCCCATAGTCTGCTCACAACTCCATCCAAGTCCATGGCCTTATTGTACAATAATGCACAACCTCTCCATCGGCTCATAAGTAATAAGTCTCCATGTCACATCAGCAAATCCATCTACACAACATCCCTGCCTTGGCACTCCTCATTGGATGCCCATAAGTGACACCTCTACAAGTGCTCATGCACAATGTCCCTGCATAAGACTGCCATGCTCCATGTCTCCAACCTGATGTCCATGACTAAGTTGCCATGTAGTCCAACCAAGTAGACCCATCACAACAATCGGTCATCCTCATCCAAGTCTACAATATTCGGTCTAGTGAACTTGGTAACCCAACCATATCATCATCACATGAGTCTCTCCATCATAGCTCCTCCACCTAAGTGTCCACCAAGAATTGCTCTTGGTCTTGGCCATGAGAAGTCCACCCAAGCAACTCAAGTGTGTGCCCTCCAATCTGTCCATGAGTCATGCCGGGCACTTAGCCATGTGGCTAAAGCATGACCCACTCATCCACAACGATCATCAAGTTCCACCCTTGTCACGGGCCTTTGTACCTTCTCCCACAAGGTCACAAACAACCCCAACAAGTCCTGCAACAACCAACAATCCTTGCTTCTCCATACAAGGTCTCTTCATGAACATCCATGGTAAGATGCTCCCTAGCATCGGCAAATTGGCTTTGCCCTTCCTTGCACATGGTCCATCTACCAAATGCTCAAATGAAACACATGTATCAATGGTACTTACATCATCATGAGGTTCCTCCATGAGAGTACCCTCATCCATACATGTAAGCAAACTACACGATCTTGGTCCAACTTGATCAAACTCAAGTTCATCTTCGGTCATGGTCATGTCTGCAACATCATCGGTCATCAAGAATTCCTCTTCCTTGGTAGCACAATCTGCAACCTCAACTTGCTCCATTTTCCAACCAAGTTGAAGAAGCTCATCTTCAACATTCTTCTCCAAGACTGCAAGCTCTTCTTGAATACAGGGATTCTCCTTTTTCAACTGCTTCAACCTGTATAAGGTAAGCAAGAACTTCCCTTCGCATTCTTCCAAACCTGTCATGCCTTGTTCTTCGTCTTCCCCGGTTCGTACTTCGTTCAGACGCCCAAACCATGTATACCTGCCCACACGCAGTCCCACTTGTCCACCTGACAAGTGTCCAAATCGTATGACCAGCACGTAGTACCGCCTGCTCTACTCTACGACACCCGGTTCCAACCTTTACCAGCTTCACCAAGCACCTTGCAACCATGAACAGGCCCTTGTTCCACTTATGTGAAACTAGCTTCCTTCACCTGCAAGTACTTGACTTCACTGTCATGAGAAACCTGCTCAAACCAAGCCCAACCGAGCTACTTCAATGTTTTAACACTTCATCAACCCGGTCATCAGCCTACTCTGATACCAACTGTCATTAAAATCATTGTAAGCTTTTTTGGGTGCATTTTCGACAGTGTTCGACACCCTTCCTTTAAAGCAAAATCAAGTGAATGCATGAATTTTAACTCTAAAGAAAACAAGCAACAAGTTTACATCTCCTGCAAGCGAGCGTGATTATTCATTCAACCAAATTACATTAATTCAGTGCAAAAATCAACACATCAAGCAATCCAGAGTGAAGTTTATTGCAGTAATCATCAAACAAGTAAAATCAATCAAGTAAGTTGACATCGACATCAAGCGAGCGTGGCTATTCATTCAAGTGAATGTGAATTAATCAAGTAAGTCAAGTGAGCGCTTAAACAAACGTGATCGTCATCAAGCGAGCGTGAATTCCAGAGTTTAAGCGAGAAAATTTTACAACTCTAGCAAGTGCAATCAACAACAAATCAAGCGAGCGTGCCATTCAAGTCACATTCAAGCGAGCCTGTCCTTCAAGTGAAATAGTTCAAAGTACGACATCTCCTACAAGAGAGCCTGGTTTCAAGTAAGCAAGTTCAGATGGCGCAACATATTCAGTTGTTAAACATTCTTCACAGTTTGATCATCTCCAGTGATGAAGACATGGTGCACATCAGCAAAGAAACTCTTGCTGATCTTTCACG
>APFE030107427.1:7013-49683 GCA_000404065.3 Pinus taeda | reverse complement strand
GAGGAGCAGCAGCCAGTCAGAAGTCAAGTCATAAAGAAACAACATATGAAATTATGCCATGTTTTAGAAAAACAACGAAATCCAAAATCAAGGAAAAAAGGTAGATCGCGTTTTACATAAGAGCCTGCGTGATATAATGAGAGGCCGGGGGATGGGACGTCTGTCAAGCGTACAAAATCTCCAGTGGTCATTGTCAATTCTGTTGCCATGATTGGTGGTAATGAATATTCATGCGATATATACATCGGGGCATGACATATGATCTATTCAAAGGATATATGAGACAAAAAAATATTGATATCATACCTGTTGGTGTAACCATTACGACTTCGATGCCATTAACAGAGCTCTGTTGCCAACATGCGTTCATAACCTTGGCAGAGTTGTTTATTTCACCCTCCGGAACCATGATCCTTTGTGTGTATTCTGAAGAGTGCTTTGTCAAAATGCAGGCCATTATGCTGGCTTGGTAACCAGATAGCCATAATGTCATTCACAAGGTAGGCGTGAAACGTGGACAGGCCGGCTCGTGATGAGACCCCCTGTTCCAAGGTTTGTTTATTTAATGTACCTTCGGACCATATCCCTGGTGTGGTGGCCGTAATGGGAATGCCACTTCGCTTCCATCCTTATGATCATGGTAGGCTGGCTCTCAATGAGACCCCCTATCCTGCATTTGACAATTTTCATATTTTCTTTTTGTTTTTGCAGAGCACCTCTCTTTTTTGTTTATTTACACATAAGGGTGGTTCTGCACTCCTTAAGAGCGGGGAATGGTGGAAGAAGTCTTATCATCCCAACAGACAGATACAAATCCTTTGTTCTTACTCCTAAGTAATAATCAAGAGAGTTTTTTAGGGAAATCGTCATGATAAAGATCACCAACCAGGGTGCCAGTAATGAGACAATGACAGCGAAGATGAAAAGTTAAGGTCCCTCCTCTTGTCCTCTTATAAATACTAGGATTTATAGTGATGGTGATCTATGATCTGCTGACCTCGGTATATCATGGTTTATGTTCATCGCATAAGTCCATTGCTGTATCTAAAAGACTGGGGAGAACATGGGCGCAAGTATCCTCAATAAGAGCAAAAAGATGTCGATGGCATTCCTCATAGAAGAATTCATGCAGATAAATTCATAGGATGCCGTTTCTTTGAAAGGAACAATAGAAAATCGCGAATGCTGTTCCTTCTAAGAAAGGAACAGCAGAGACACTTAAATGCTGTTCCTTTTGAAAAGGAACAACAGACACATTCAAGTGCTATTCCTTTTGAAAAGGAACAACAAAACACACAAGTGTTGTTCCTTTTGAAAATGAACAGCAAAAACACACAAGTGCTGTTCCTTTTGAAAAGGAACAACAGAAACACACAAGTGGTGTTCCTCTTGAAAAGGAACAGGAAAAACACACAAGTGCTGTTCCTTTTGAAAGGAACAGCAAAATCACCCAAGCGCTATTCCTTTTGAAAAGGAACAGCAAAATCATACAAGCGCTGTTTCTTTTGAAAAGGAACAGCAAAAACACACAATCGCTGTTTCTTTTGAAAAGGAACAACAAAAACACACAAGTGTTGTTCCTTTTGAAAAGGAACAACAGAAACACACTAGTGCTGTTCCTTTTGAAAAGGAACAGCAGAAACACACCAGTGCTGTTCCTTTTGAAAAGGAACAACAGAAACACACCAGTGCTGTTCCTTTTGAAAAGGAACAACAAAATCACACAAGTGCTATTCATTTTGAAAAGGAACAGCAGAAACACACCAGTGTTGTTCCTTTTGAAAAGGAACAATAGAAACACTTAGAATGCAAAAAGAAAATCAAGAAAACATATATACAAGATGTTATGTACAAGTTATGAAAAAAATGAATTCCTTAAATTATAGGTGAGGAAGATTTCGCTTCCTCTCCTAAAATTTCCATATCAGTATCTTGTCATAGCTGCTGACAGAAGGATTCCCGAGTGAGTGGCTTTCGATAGAGACAAACTCGGTGGCCATTTACTTTGAATGCATATCCATAACCATCAATCGTGGTCAGAGTAAGGGTCCCGTTGTCATGTACTTTCTGGATTTCGTATGGTCCTAACCATCGAGTCTGGAGTTTCCCCGGGAAGTCCTGAAACCGAGAGTCGTATAATAGAGCCCAGTCTCCTTCGTGAAATACTTTGTTCTTGATAAGTGCATCATGCCATTTAGCTCGCTGCTGTTGAATCAATGCTGTATTTTGTAATGCAGAGAGCCTGATTTCATCCAATTCATTAATCTGCTGTAATCAATTGATTTGTGCCTCACTCAGATCTAGGCCGACTTCCTGTGCAGTTCGTAGCATTTGGATTTCGAATTCTATAGGGAAGATAGCTTGTTTTCCAAACACTAATTGATAAGGCGAATAACCTGTAGTACTTCTCCATGTGGTTCTATAGGCCCACAGTGCCTCAGGTAATCGTGCGGCCCAATCACACCTATGCGATGCGATAGTTTTTGTTAAAATTGATTCTATTACCTTATTACTACTTTCTACTTGCCCATTTGCTTGCGGATGGTATGGGGTAGTAATCTTATGTTGGACATGATAATTGTTAAGTGTTGCAGCTAATTTATTTCCAACAAATTGTGGTCCACCATCTGTAATTAGTTCTCTCGGAAGTCCATAACGTACAAATAAATGGAACAAGAATTGTATTACAGAGTCTTCTGTAGCCTTAGGCAATGATTCGACCTCGACCCATTTTGTAACATAGTCTGTCGCTACCAGAATGTATGTCCTATGGTTTGATGATGGATTAATGGGCCCGACGAAGTCAAGAGCCCATCATTCAAATGGCTCAATGACCAATTGTGGTCTTAGAGGCATTTCGTCGGCTTGGCCAGGTTGTCCTGCTCGCTGGCGGCTGTCATAGGCTTGTGCAATTTTTTTCGCATCTTTGAAAATTGTAGGCCAATAGTATCCCGTCTGCAATACTTTATGTGTTGTTCTCTTCTCAGCAAAGTGTCCCCCACATGGTCCGTTATGGCAAGCCTTTAAAATGTCGAAGATTTCTTCTTCTCGAATACACCTCCTAATTTGCATATATGCCCCTGTGTGGAACAAATGGCCTCCAATCCACGAAAATCGAGTGCTCTTCTGAACAATCTGCTTACGTTCCTGAGGGGTTAAGTTTTGGCAGCTTACCTGCTGCAAGGTAATTGGCGACATCAGCATACCAGGGTGTTCGAACAACAACAACAAACAGGTGCTCATCAGGAAATTGATCTTCCACTGCTGCTGTTTCAATTGATTTCGGTATTCGTGAGAGAAAATCGGCTACCGGGTTCTCCTTGCCAGGTCGATCCTTGATTGTGATATCGAACTCGTGCAATAAGATCAACCATCTGGTTATTCTAGCATTCGTAACAGGTTTATTTGCCAAATATTTGATAGCAGAATGATCTGTATATAACACAACGGGATAGCCTGTGATATAATGTCTAAATTTGTTAACAGCATGTATTACAGTCAGGAATTCCTTTTTAGTGACAGTATAATTCAGTTCGGCAGAGGATAAATTTTTGTTGATATAGTAGATAGCGTATGGTTTTTTGTCCTCTTCTTGCCCCAGGACTGCACCGATTGCTGTATCCGAGGCATCAGATGAGATTTGGAATGGTAAATTCCAGTTTCGTCCTCGAAGGACTGGGGCTATTGATACAAGCTTCTTTAATTCCTTGAAAGCCTGGTCACATTTTTCTGTCCACAAGAAATCAACATTACCAGTTAGAGTGTATAAAGGTGCAGCAATACGTGAGTAATGTTCTATAAATCGTCTGTAATACCCAAAAAACCCAAGAAAACTGCGTACCTCTGTTTGAGTAGTGGGGGTAGAGATAAGCAAAAGAATTTGGATTTTGGCCGGGTCTACTTGGATGCCAGCTGCTGAAACATAGTGCCCTAGAATGAGCCCTTCTGTCATCATCATGTAACATTTTCCGTGGCTTAGACAAAGCCTGGTAGCGATACAACGTTGTAGGACTTTTTCCAAGGTATCTAAAGCTGGATCAAAATCATCTCCATATGGTGTAAAATCATCCATGTACACCTCAAGTCCATCATTTATCAAATCTGCAAAGATGCTAAGGACAACCCTTTGGAATGTAGCAGGGGCATTACATAGGCCGAAGGGTAGAACTCGATAGGCAAACGTTCCCCAAGGGCAAGTAAAGGTAGTTTTATCCTGGTCTTCAGGGGAAATTTGGATTTGGTTGTATCCGCTGAAGCTGTCCAGGAAAGAAAAGAATTTCTTTCTTGCTAAAGTGTCCAATACTTGGTCTATGAATGGGAGAGGGAAGTGATCCTTTTGTGTGGCTTTATTTAGCTCCCTGTAATCCACGCAAATCCTCCATTTTCCATTTTTCTTGGGTACCACCACCATGGGAGAGACCCATTTACTGTCGGAGATGGGATAGATGAAATTAACATCTAAAAGTTTTTGAAGTTCGGCTTTTACTACCTCTTTTAGATGGGGGTTGAGTCTTCTTTGCGGCTGACGAACAGGTCTTGCATATTTTTCTATATAGATGTGGTGGGTGCATAATTGAGGATCAATCCCTTTCATGTCAGGGTAATCCCACGCAAATGCTCCTTGATATTTTCGTAACAGATTAACGAGCTTTGTTCCTTGGTCTGGTGTAAGGTTGGCGTTGATATTTAGAGTCTTATCAGGTTCAATTTCCACTACTTTACTGTTGGCAACGACAGTCACTGGTATTGTTTGGTCATGTGCATCTTTCAAAGGGTCTTCTTCTAGCTCAGTATCAAACGCTGCTTCTATCATGAAACACTGTGTGTGAGATCTAGCTTCAGTTTGACTAATGAAGTTATTGATGGCATCATCTTCTGTTTGGTCTTTAAAATCTAAAGCCTTCTGTACAGTCAATGGGGATCTGATATTGTTAGTAAGGTATGACACATGATACTGATTAGTTTTGATCATTGGCAGGCTTGGCTGTGCTTGAGGATATATAACTAGATTTTTAACGTCTGGTCCTTTAGTTATGGTCATGTTTCCCTGCCGGCAACCAATGTAGGCATCGGCAGTAGCAAGCCAAGGTCTTCCTAGTATTAGCGGATGTCCATCCAGTCGGGTTTTTGGATTAATTATCAGGAAATTGGTTGGATATTCCCAGGAATCTACAGAAACCATGACATCGTATAGAGTACCTTCTGGTCGAACTACAGATCGGTCTGCCAATTCTAGCAAAGTATAAGTAGGTTCTACTGATGTGATGCCAAGCTTTTGGCAGGTAGAGGTTGTCAAAATATTGATTGCAGCTCCTAGATCAACTAAAGCGTTAGTCAGGGTTTGACCATAGATTTGGATGGTTACAATTGGATTTCCGGGATCTTCGTATTTGATGGGTGTCTCTTTTCCTGATAATAAGTCAGATAAAGTGCCGACTACTTGGACTCTTGGGTTAGTGGTTGTATTCCTCCTTGATTTTTTTATGCACAGTTCTTTTATAGTTTTTGCGTATATAGGAATGTCTTGAATGGCTTGAAGGAATGGAATTTTTATGTACAGGTTTTGTAACTCTCCCAGAATGTCAAAGTCTGGATATTGTACCGGTCGTGGTATGACTAATCATTCCGGGAAAGGAGGAGAGGATGTACTTGCTTGATGATGGGTCTGTTCCTTATTTACACCCTCTTGTTGTAATGGTTGTTCTACTGGTAACTGATCTTCAATGTGAACTGTTTTGTCTCCCTCTGTTTCTATTATATGACCAGATCTTAACTGAAGATCATTACACTCCCTTTGGTCAGGTCCGATTTCTGATGTTTCTATTATTTGGAGGGATTGGACCGGTCTATTATTAGGATTAGGATTGGGTTGGGCTGGGAGTTGCGGTCTCAGATTAGACTGGGGGTTTTGTTGTAAGGCTGGCAGAGTCGGTTGAGGGAGTGGAATAGTTCCTGTTGACTGATATGTCGATTTTGGCCAATTTGTTTGCCAGGGTGAACCTTGTGAAATAGGGGGAATCCATTGTGGAGGATATGAGCTATTCTGCCAATATGGTGGGATGTAAGGAAAATTTGGCCAGCCGAATTGGCCTGTCTGATTCATCCATGGATTTGGAGAAGGAAACGACTGTGATGACCAGTTCGGAAATGGGGGTGTAGATTGGTTTTTCCACATACCATATTGCTGAGCATTATACTGCGGAGGCTGGAAAGAAGAAGTTGGGTCCGAAAACATACCAGATTGCCTAGGTTGCCATTGGTGACACTGGTTAACAAAGTATGCTGGCTCTGGTTCTTCTTCTGCTTCCTTGTATACTTCCTTCAATCCAGGAAGTGAGGGGCAGCTCTCAGTAAGGTGATCTTTCGTACAGATAGCACATGTTTGAACTGCATATAGTGGACATTCCTTGTGGCTATGTTTTCTTCTGCATCGGGGGCAGAAAATCGCCAGATTTTGTTCTGCCTCCATTTGCTTTTGTTTAGCCTGCATAATATCAAGCTGTGTAGTTAATGTCCCCAAAATATCAGTTTTAAAATTTTCTAATAAATTCCCAAGTTCTACACGTGTTACTCTTTCTGTTGCTATTTTGTTATCTCTAACAAACCGATCATATTCTGTTGGTTTTATCCTTGTGCTGCCTCTTGAACTCCTGATGCATAAATTAATGATATCAACAAAATTCTCTTGGTAAATATCCCCTTTTCCCATGATATTCAATGTTTCAATCCACTGTTCTTTCATACCTCTAATCAATGCAGTTTTCAACACATTATCAGGCAGAGGTAGTGATGCATAGGGGGATCTCTGTAAATTATACTGGAAACGTTCTATGTATTCCTCTAAAGTTTCATTTGGTCTGGCCGTCATTTGGAAAATTTCATCTTTTAGTTCTCTCGACCTACAGCAATCCTGATATTTCTTGAGGAAAGATTCTTTCATTTGCTCCCAGTTATTTATGACTCCACCACCTAAACCCATAAACCATCTCAGAGCTGCTCCTTTCAAAGTGGAGGGGAACAACTTTAATTTCTAGGGGTTAGTAGTGTAATCGTACCCTCTACATGGTACATCGAATTCAAATAAGAATGCATTGGGGTCCTCTGATGTAAGTCCATGAAATGTCGAGATGTGTTGAGGAGGGATTGCTTTCATGGGTGCATTTGCAGCAGAATCTACTATAGGATATTGCAATGTAGAAGTTTGAGTATTTGGCTAATTCTGCGCCATAGGATCAAATATGTGCCAATAACCTTCCGGAATTTCTAGGAGGGTGTTCCTAGGTTGAGAAGTAACGGCCTTGGCAGGGATTGTTTTAATGACACTTCGCTTATCTGGGATTTCTATCTGAGGGAATGGGGTGCCTTCAATATTAACTTTGACCGCGCTCCCCTTATTTGGGCTGTTTAACAGTTGGATTATCCTAGAAGGAGACCTTGGTTCCTCTATTTCCCCCGTTTCCCCTTTTCCTTCACAAAGGTTGCTTAAATTCCCTTCTTGCAGTCATTCTGACACAGAATTTTCAATTTCTTGAAAGTCCTGTTCATCAGTCTAACTATGCACCTCAGCGAAGGCTCCAGATGGTGATGCTGTAGCCTGAAGGGAACTAGTAGGCTGTTTAGAATTAATCTTTCTGAGGCCTACTGACGGCTAAGATTCAGTTTTCTTATAGATTTCGTCTATGAAGGTTGTTTGGCCAAGGGTCACCGGTCCTTTGGCTTTTTCAGGTTTGGCTGGAGGTTTGATATTCTTTTCTAGCTTTTTCTGCTTAGTCATGCACTCTAAAAACTACTAAATCCTATCAACCAGCAATTTTGCTAAGAGAGCGGACGGTGTGGAGCAGGGATTTTACATGCTCCGTACGCAGGTTATTACCTTCCGTTTTTAAGATCCAAATCCCCCCTAGCAGATTTGGGCACTACTCTGTAGAGGGAAAATGGCTATACTCTTTCCCCGGCAACGGCGCCAAAATGTAGAGTTATAACTAGGGTCTCTCACACCTCTAATTATTCCACATTAATAAATCAATCCGGGAACGTTTTGTTATTGCAAGAGTGCTAATCCGAGGCTATTGTCCGAGTAATGCTTAGTAGTATAGTGTTCAGAAGATTCAAAAGAAAACAGATGCTAAGCTGTAACTAAACTAACCCAAAAGATAGAATCACACAAGACAGTTGATCAGTCAAGGGTACGGAAGCAATAACCCATCTCTCTAGAAATTGATAAAGAAAGGAAATTAGAGCATGGACTTATAGGTCTAGGAGCTAAGCAGCGTCTTGCTGAGGCTCTCTACAGCCTTAGACCTTCTCTCACACCAAAACAACAAAGGCAGGTAAATAAAACAGCAGAAAGTAGAATGGAACAACAAAATGGAAATGGAACAGCAGTAAATGGAACAACAGTAAAATGGAACAACAGTAAATTGGAACAACAATAATAAAATAGAACAATAGTAATAAAATGGAACAGCAATCCTTGATGAATTATGGAACAGAAAGCATCAACCGTATGTACATGTTCTATACTAATATAGCAATCTGAGAATGATGAATGATATAACTATGTTTCTAAACAGAGTAACGCTACTTTCAAGTCCCACAAATATTATTTCACATGGATCCAATGATAGTAACATTCATACCAACACTCTGTTACAAAAATAGCTCATTAAAGATGCAATTTGACCTTGAATAGATCCAATTGTACAGTGCAGAGTCATTACATGGAGAAATCATTCATACATTGATCATAACAGAGCATAGCATATCATATAGAGGATGTATCAGATTGCTGAGTAATAAGGATAAACAAACCACATACAAATCACTGTATAATGATACAAAAGCAGGTGTCCTTCGGAGCTGGACCCTTAGCTGCCAATGGTACACCACCTTAGGTTACTCCAGACGCAGAGATGAAATAAACACCAAGTCTTTTATATTAATCGCATCAACAAAAGTATAACAAAACCAGGTCTCAGTGAGACTCGATGATCAAAGTTTTTTCTGAAACTTAAAATTACAAAAACAGTAGTCCTCTTGCTCAATGACGCTGTTCCTTTATATAAAAGTAATGACAGAGGTATCTAGATAATCAAAAGATAAGTAAAACAACGATCCCTCAGGATCGAAGATCCTGAGGGATTCAACAATCGTTTAATCCTTCTCTTTTCTTTCTCGCGTTCGCCGACTCGGCATCCCGCATTCTTTTCCTGGACTATTCAGCTCTGATTTGCTTGATCTTGTTCGCATCCGGTTCCCCTCTAGAGGGACAACGGTTATTTTTCCCCTGCTTCTTGCTTTTGGACAGCAACTCCTTGCTTCCACGTCTTCCTGCATAGAAAAACATCAATTATTAGTACTTGAGCTTCCTTTGTCTATTCTTGCACATTTTATCAAAATCCTTTATCTTATTTGAATTCATAATGCAGAAAAGGTTACAATTATTATTGAAAAACCACTAGATTGCTTGTCAAAAGCATACCTTCCAAGTGCTCCACACAAGTTAGGATTGTGCAATTTCTAGAGGGAAGGATGGTTTCCCTCCATATTTGGACAAATTATTGAAGGAGTTGCTCAGCCTACTGTAGGACCAAGTTCATATGAACAACCCATGAGGGGAATTCATCAAGGTTTGATTGATAGGCTGTCTTTCTGCAAGAAAATCATTAGAGCTTATGTACTTGATGAAGCAAGACATGTTGTTGTGAAGGTTGGTAGGGAGGCTCCAAAACAAGCTAAGGAAAAATTTGGGACGGTGATTATAGCTGCTACAATACTTGGTGACATACTAGTAGAACTGCAACTCTCTGAATGGACCTTGTTCGTGAAAAGCATGTTTAACACCTATGGAAGTATTGTTCAGTTTGCAGCTCCTCTTGTTTGCACACTAGCTCCATTGTAAGATGTAGCATCTTGGAATTTCTTTGTTGATTGACACACATTCCAAGTCAAGGAAACACAACTGCTTTGATTGGGGTTGAGGGGTATATTGGTGCAGAAATAGTATAGTCGTCAGAGTCTTAGTTTCATCTCCAGTGTTGCTCTGTTGCGAGTAGGCCTGGACAATACCCCAACGGAGTCACATAGGAACATGAGCAAGGCTTTGCTGCCAGCAAGCCTGGTCATTACCCTAGTGGAGTTACTTGCATCACCTCTCTACGCAAGAATCCTTTCTCTTCTTTCGCCTTACTCATTTTCCATTGTTTTCAAACTTTTTCAATTTTTCATTTTTTTCATCTTCATAACTATGCATAACACACTCATTTCAAAGGCAAAAGAGGGATACCAACTTATTGAGAGCAGAAGAGGTTGTTCCTATAGAGAAGTAGTTTATTATACCTCTGACGTGCCTATTAGGGTTTCCCCCTCACCTTAGTCTACTTTACTGATCTGACAAGGGTTAACCCAAAAACGACTGACTAGAGTAGGTGATACTAGTGAGCATGCAAGCATTATGTTTTCACCAAGTTTCACTTCGAACAATACATATTTTCCATTGATGTATCATGGAATGAAGACAAAAATTTCTTAAGTAAGAGAGAGAACAACAAAAAACCAAATGTTTATAGTTGTACAATTCCTCTCGTACTTTACCTAGCTTGTTTCAAGAGTCATACATGGTTTCATGTGAAACTAACCTACGAACAAAACAAGAAAACAAACAACAAAGAAAAGTAGAAGTAGAAGCAAAAGTGAAAGCAAAGTGAGTAAGAAAACAAGCAAGCAAGTGGACAAACCAACAAAGCAAGTAAGAAAACAAGCATGCAAGCAAACAAATTGAAAATAAACACTACTCCTACTCCTAAGCTATCGATGCATGGGCCATCTCACGTGAAGTGATACTGCAAATGTAGCCATTGGTGCATTGGTTGACCTATGTTGGTGAAGTGATGGTTCGTGAACAAGACAACTATGTGAACCAGCAAACAAGAGAGATATAACATTGATTAAAAACACACTCCGAGTTTACAAGCCACCACAAAAGAAATATAAGTGAAAGTGCATGACATGCACTCTATGGAGTTGCCATGGTCTTGTGCTACACTGCATGCATATGTTGAGTGTGTGCATTCTCTTGACTATGACATGCAAGAAAATGTGATAAAGGTAGACCACTTATGTTGTGCATGTGTGCTTGCTGTGTAAGATTCCTCCAACACATGAGCGATGGGATCGTGTGCTTTAAGTGGAGGAAGCGAAATTTGGGTGTTTGGTTGATCTTCAATGAAAAGCAGAGAGTGATGAGGAGCCTTGAGTGCTTCAACAATTTCCTGACCAGAAGTGAAACCAACCTCAGGACAGTGAGGGCTTGATATCACAATCAGCTCGTGCTAAAGTTCCTTGACAGTCTATGGGGTTTCGACTTTTTTTGATAAATAGATCATCATAGACCAGTGTCTTAGACAGAGTAATAATGATTGAATCAACATCGTGATTGGATGAGGAAGTGAATAGATCACGACAACCAAGATCATAAAATCCAGGATGTTTGTCCCCATCCTCATGATTTGATGAATAAGGTAGAGGGGTAGATGAGAATCAAAGATGTTCACCCTCTCTGTTTTCAAGAAAGATAGATGATAGATTAGACAAATTTTTCGAGGAAGATGTGTACTCTCCACACTATATTGACAGAATGACATCTGATGTGTCCTATGAATGATTGGAAGTAGAAACATCCAGAAATGGGTTCTCATAGGGGAAATCAGCAGTGGAAGAATCACAATGGATGTCAAGATGAAGCACATGAGGCAGGGATGGAAGGGAGTCATCCTTCACCATGAGTTCTTCATTAGATTCTCACACACACTCATCATGAATGATGGCATAGGTTGACTGCATAACACCAACTCTATCAATAACTTGATCTTCGTTCATAGCAAGTGAGGAGTCTAGAATGGGAGAACACAAGACAGTATAATCTAGAGGATCAACAGAATTCCAGGATAGAGGTTGAGGGAACAAATCCACTTGACAACCAACATGCTTGTAACCCAAATTTGCATTGATATCCAGAGAAAGTGGGGTGGGAGGATGTGGCATTTCAACAGGGGTGTGTGCATGATCTCCACAATCACTTCCCTATGGTGGAGCTATTTGATGAGGTGAAGGTGAACAGTCACTTGTGTCAGTGATTGTGCTTGCCTATGATTGTGAAGCTCCATCACCGAAGTGTATTGAGTGGGGATTAGATATGTTCAGAAGATACTCAAATCTTCCATAAAGTAATTCCCAATCAATTTTATCTTCAGGAAATTGGTATGAAATACTACAAAAGCGTATGTAAAACTAATCAACGAATTCATTAGGTGCTTTTTTAATTTCATAATTTTTTGATTAAGTGCTTCATGGTCAAAGTGATTGAAAACACGGTCTATCTCTGCAACCATATGAAGAAGAGAATGAATATATTTTTCAGGTAGCATGGCACACAAGTGCATTAGGTGCCCTTGAAGCATGTAGATGAATATCATGCAACTCATGCCTTCTTCAAAGAATCCATGTCTTTCGCATGAGTATATAACACCGACCACGAGCCTAACCAAGGTTGTGTAGGCTCCACCATCATATGTTTTACGAGACATGTTATCTTAGATATTTTCTGAGATAGAGAAATCGTTTCCATAAGACACACATTTCAGAAGAGAAACTCGGTAATTAGTCATGATATATGTGTAGAGATTCAAAACAGATGTGAGGACTCAACTTGTCATTTGGCCCTCCTTCTAGCACCAAAATGTTGATGGTCCTAGACCTGCCAACATGGAAGGGGATCTCCCTGGTAAGAAGTCCCAATTAGACCTCAGACCATTTGGTGTAGAAGTCCCAGCAGTGGGTCACATGGTAACGCCTTGACCAGTGTTTCGCACAGAGGCAAGTAATATGTCTTTGTTGGTATCAAGGGTGTGACAGCTGCATCATGCCAAGGAAGGTGCATGAGAGGTTTTCGCACACCGAAGGTGAGGTATGTGTGCCCCTTTGAAACTTGTAATAGGAAACGACTTAAAAGGGAACACGAGCAAAGATGCATCAAAAGCTGGATAGCAAGTTAATGAGAAATCCAATGTGATGGTTAAACCAACAACACATTCAGAAAGATTCATACATACATATATAGAATAGTCCATACATGCATGCGTAAGAAAACAAATACATCTATCATTTAGAGTAAACCAGACAACATAGAATACAATACAACATATGCATGAAAGGTGCAAGCTATGTTATATTAAGTGTGAGTTCCAGTTATAGAATACATCCATGTCCAAGCACTAGTTCCAATAGTGGAATGTTACAACTATTATCACTCAGAAGTTTTCCCTAGAAGTTATCAAAAGAAGGAATAATCTGAGATAACCACAAACCAATCTTTAGACTCAGGTTCTAACCAACCTAAGCCTAGAGAGGGCTCTCTCTTTGTAATTTAACTTTGTTTGGGTGAGGATTTCAGGCTAGTTCTTAGTGTTCATAAGGTTTTGATTTTGGTTGGGTGGTGGAATTCTAGGAGCAAATGGATAGAGCTAGTTTCTTCAAACCATTGGGTTATGGAGTCAATAAAAGGATAGGAAAACTAGATTGGATCATTAAAGGGAATGTTCACAGGGCAGGCTAGCAAAGAAAAAGGCAAATCTTCAAGAGCTGATGGATGGAATGATTCTAACAAGGGTGAAGGGAACTTAAGAATCCTTGAAATGAGATCAGAATGAGGAACAAAGGGTGATCATCAACAAAGGGTAATTAAGAATCCTTTGCTACATAAACCAAAAAGGAAAACTATGGAAGCTAAGGAGCAGCTAAGAATTCCCTAGCTAAGATAGTTTAGCAAAAAACATTAAGAATGTAAACAATCAAGACAGAGTGCATTTAAGCCAGTTATGAAATATCATTCCTAGTTTAACATTCATATTTCATAGAACACATATGATTATTAAGAAACATAAGGAAAAAAAATAATACACATGAGATAATACTTATTTTATTTTCGGTTTACTCAAGAATCCTGTAAAATATCTGAGCTTTATTCCATAATCCAACAAGCCAATCTAGTTTTTTTATAAAATAAGACTTTGATTTGAGAGGAAAGTCTACATAAATGTCTTTGAATCCACCCAAAATACTTCGAAATATGAAGTATTTATACAAAAATATTTACAAAATATCTCATAACAGTTTGACATTTAATTTAGGAAATAAAAATATCTTCAAGCATGAAGATAGAGACGGATGGAAAATTGCATCATGTTATCCCTTTTATTGTGGTAGTGATGGTTGTTGTAGTTGAGTTTCAGCCCCTTAAACTCACTGATGTTTGTCCGTTCAAATCATCTTTTCCTTTAATCTTTTACTGATAATCTTTGACCCTGCTGATCTGTCTTTTACCTAATTCATCTCGATGCCTTCAAATTTAATGTGGTAACTTATACCAAATCTGTCAATTTTTCCCAGCATTCATCCTCAAGTAACTTTTATTTATCATTCTTTTGTATATTTCGTCTCCTTATGTGTACATAGAAAAATTGGGCTTGGTGACAAACAAACGTTTCACCTCATGCTCTAAAAATAACATGTTTTCAAAAGTGTCATATAGTACTTTCCCTGTAGGCATGGCTTTGATACTTGAAGTTCTAGCCTATTCCTTAGCCAACTTCCTTAGTCTTTCTATGTAGTCCAATTGGGTCATGAGTTTATCATGGATGGCCATAGGATTAGGAAGGTTTTTGTCCCTCAAATTTTGAAATTTGGCCATAAACCTGTTAATGGAAATGTACATGTTATGGCATTTTTCTTTTAGGTTAACCATGAGGTTTCTTTTGGAAAGAACCTTTTTGACTTCTAGGATGGCTTTATTCCTATCTTCTATACCAATCTCATTTAGGCCATGTTTTCTCTTACTGTTGAGGAAGTGGATGAGTCAATTGGCATCCTCTAGCATTTCACCCAATTCTTCCTTTACTTTTTGGATAGCTCCAATAACTACCTTTACTAGTTCTGTTTGATCAAATATAACTTGAATTGATGGCCAAATATCATTGACAGAGTCAATGATATTGGCCCAAAGCATTTATTTGGTCTATGCCAGTGGCTTCCGCAATGTCAAATCTTTCTCTAGGACCTTAATTTTCTCACCCATCCTTATGGTTTTCTGTGTTTGTTCTCTTTGTTGAATTTGGGCAAGCTTACAGTGAGTTTCTAAGATTGCCACTTTCTCCTTTAGCCTTTTGAGCACTGTTACTTGGATGGAAATTTCCTCCATGGCTTTCACTAACTCTGTTGTTTTCTCTGTAGATGTATCTGCTGCTGTAGACTCAATTGTGATGGCAGTGCTGTGGCAGGTGGAGCTGTTGGTGCCGAAGATGCTGCCAGTGTAGAAGGAACTGCAATTGTTACTATGGGAATGGCAGTTGTGGAAGTTGTTGACAGGTCACTTTATTTGGACTAAATTAGGATGTCCAACTCTTTCTCTATCTCTTTTGGTTGGTCATTTATCTTTAGGACCAATAACATGAGCTCTTCATGTCGTCTTTGTTCCTCCAGGACTTTTGTTGTTTGTGCGTGATGTAATGGTGGAATCTTGAGTTGCTTCTTCAAATTAGCTATGTCATTATTCTTCTTTTTTATCAATTTTTCAGTGGCCTTTACATCTTTGCGATAATGTCCCAACTCAATGACTAAGTCCTCTAAGGACTTGATTCTGGTATCTTTGGCCTATGAAGATGCCTTCTCCAATTGGAACTGAGCTGATATGTTATTCAGGGAATTTTGCAATTGGTGGGCTGCGATGGCTTTCCCTGTCAAGGTGGAGTAAATCATCTACCCTGTCTTCTTGTGCAGCTCAATCTGGTTAATAGGATGAATGTCCTTTGCCAATACTTCGAAGTCTATCTTCTCGAAGTCTGTTGTTGTTCTTGGTTGTTGAGTAGTGGGCTTCATGAATGTCATTTGCATTTTTCCTTCTTTCACATCATAGGCTGACATAAGCCTTGTATGATTGGTAGGGGCCATCTTTAAGTACTATGCATATGTTTGGGATTTTAGCCTCTCATTTCTGGCTTTTATGTCCTTGTATCTTTCTCTGATGTCTTGGTCTCTGTCAACTGGCATCCTAAATGAGGACACTTCAACGCTCTGCCGCCTTTCAAACATCTGAGTGTGCGATGTGGAAGGTTCTAGTTTGCCCCTAGAGGGAGTGGCATCACTTCTTCCTTCTCTTTCTGTGTTGGTGGCCCCAACTGTTTCTTATGTGAATTGCTATTTAGAGACATGATTTAGCCTTTTCCTTTTAACAAGGTTGGTCTCTACATATGCTTGTGAGGTTTCTCTGCCTAAAGTTGTGGTGTCTTCCCTATTTCTTTTGAGGTTTTTCTCCTCATTTAGTGTTGTTTGCAAGGCTAGGGGAGTACTCATGATGGACTCTAGTACACCTGTTTGAGTTAGCTCCTTTGATAGGTCTGGTTGTTCTGACTCTTCTTGCACCTTAGATTCTTCTTCTACATGTGATTCACTTTGTGCCTGTGATTCTTCTTGAGCTTGATATTCTCCTGGGACCTGCAGGAAAGAACCCTCATCAAGATATTTCTCTAGGTCAATTAGAGTATTTTAAATAGCAACATCAGTGCTATCCCTGTCCACTAAAGTATTCTCCACCCATTCCAATTGATTTCCATATTTTTCTATTTTAGGGATTTAGTGGTGAATGTAGGGAGCCATCTTGTTTTTCTGTCTTTTTCTGCAGATGAAGTCCAAGGGATCATATTTCCACATGAAGCTCTATTTTAGTTTAATTCTCTAAAGGATTTTCTTTGCTTCCTTTCCAGATTCTCGGCTATTACACACAAAGGGGACTAGTTGATCTTTGATTTTGAGCTGGGCCTTCTTTTTAGCTTTGACAAAATGCACCTCATCTGAATTTATTATCTGCTTGTAGTACTCTAGAGAAAATAACCTCATTGGGAGGTATCTAGGTAGTTTATATGGAGCCAGCTCATAACCATAAATCCTAGTTTCAATGTGATTTTGGTACAAGTACCAAGCTCCCACTTTGTGTTGTTTTGAAAGCTACGGAATCCTCCTAATATCTAAATTGATTCCTGGATGAGGGCTGCCTATCAGCATTGTCACTATAAGTTGTACAAAAGGATCTATGAAGTCTGTATAGTGATATGGGGAGTCATACTTATGGATGAAAGGAGTCCAGAAAATCACTGACCTAGGATGACCTTTAGTATCAAGCTTTTGGAGAGTAAAGGAGAACTTGTCAGCTTGGTAATATAGGAAAAGGTGGTATAAAACTGAGGAATACTTGAATACTCTCTCATTACTCATCCTAAGAAATTGGTCTATATACTCACTGGTGGTATAGCCTATGATACTAGATATCATTGCTATAATGTCCTGGTCAAATTTGGAAAATATGGTATATACATATGGGGGAGGATCTTTTGGAATATGTTTCACTTCTATAATAAAATTTTGGAGCATTTCATCAAAATTTGTAGTGGTTAGCTTTGGGAATCAGTCCAGTAGGCCTCCAATGGAAATTGGGGTTAGGTTTTTCACTAGTTGTAGTTGCAACATTTCATTGATTAACTCAACAGTGATGGTAAAAAGTATGGTTTGGTCGGGGGACATCACTGCTCTTTGACTGGGGATGTAGTTTGCATGGAAATAATGGACAATTTATGGAAATATGTGCACCTCAGGGAATTGATACTTGGGAAAATTAGACACCCAAAGACCTATTTTATCAGCATGGTTTATTTATTGGTCTCTGTATTGGTGGTATAATTTGAGAGGGGATTCATGGACAGAGGTGTCCTTGAGTTGGAAATCTTTTTCAGCAAGGGGAAGGAGGTCCAGGTCCAGGTGAGGAGTAGAAATGGGTTTGACATCCATGGCAATTGGAGCTGCCATTCTCAGTTCTTGTGGATTTGAGAATGGGGGAGGTAAATTGTCAGTATTTTAGGGAAAAGGTGGTTCAATTGCAGGTGGGTTTTAAGTTATCAGAGTTTCTCTTTAATTTCAATTAAGAAAACTTAGTGACCAGTTTGTAAATTGACAAGGTTTCTAATGGATTCTGGCTTAAATACCTGGAATTTGAAAGAAAACTAGGTCTGAACTGGGTAACTAGCAATTGTGAGGGGTTGAAAAGGCCTCAATCAGGCTGGAAGGCAATTTGGGAGCTTTGTAGCATCTTCAGGGTGCAATTGTATGTAGGTTGGTAGCTTGGACATTAGCAGGCGCGTGCATGGAAGTTTACAGTTAGAAAACGATAAATACAATAATTTAGGGCATTTTTTCCTTTATGCACGAAAGTCAATTTGGTGGGTACGTGTGTATAGTGGCCATTTGTCACGTAGCAGGGTGAACATTGATTGTTTTGGTGTGTAGTAGGCTGGTAGTAAGTGGTTTTCTTCGCGCAACTTTTGGATGTTGGGCGGTATTGGGGGGGGGGGGGGGGTCGCTCGATTCCATTCATTGAGCGCCCACATCGCCTCGAGGGCCCAGTGGAAAACAACCCATTTCTAGTGGGTAGCGCTTAGGTTTCAGGCCCTTCCGAAATAAATACGGACCGTCAGATGGGGAGGGGAGAGATCATGTAGTGGTCAGGTGATGGAGTTGCACGAAAGGTAATGGGGGGCCCAGCGGCTTTTAAGCACGACATTTTACATTTAATGCGAGATTAAGGCGGGGATTAAGGCATCAGGCAGGATTTAATTGGGTTTTTTTAACTAACTTAATCGAGGATTGATTAGTTAGTGGGTTTGAGGTAGAAACTTTAGTTTATATAGTTAAACTAGGGTGGGATTAATTATTATTGCGAGAGTTAATATCTATACGGAAACAAGTTTTTATTAGGGATTTAATAAATAAGTAGAAAAGTGGCACAATATCCCAAATATATGATTTGTCATATTTTAATGCTTTCCAATAATCACATAAAGACTAAGGATATAGTTTTTTTAATGGGTTTTTGATATGAAAATGAGTTATGTGGGGGAACAAATACTTTTCGTTGGTAAAAGTAATTTAATCTTAGGAAAAGAAAATTATTAGGAAAAATGAATGAACTAAAGGGGGGAATGAATGTTTATGAGGGGGTTTTAGTACGTATTGCCTATAAGTCATTGATCTGACGGTTTGGTCCCTCCAAAAGTCAGAGAAATTCTCTGAGCCTCTTTGACTTAGGGTTTTTAAGTATTTTGAACTTTATTGTGGGAAATTAGTTAAGTAAAAGGTGAAAGGAATGAGGGAAATTAACTAATTGACTTTGATATCCATCTGCATGCTTGAGTGCCCATGCACATTTGAAATACATGTTGAGAGATGATAAATATGCTTTGCCTAGTTAATCATCACACTTTCTGCAACCTTTCTTCTACTTACCCACCTACTCATCCTACCATTTTTACTTCTCTTTATTAGGGTACATTTGAGCTAGCAAACCTTTATCAAATATTTTTATTTCTCTTTACAGTAGTAAACTAACTAAATCTAACCTTATTACATCCAAGGGATAAGATTTAATAGTTGAGCTCCTTTTATTTACTCTACCTATCTAATTATCTGCCAAGATTAAACAGTCTGGTTAGATATTATTCTCTATCTATAGACATGAAAATGAAAACATGAAATAGTCAAGTTTAAACATTTGACTATCATGGATTGTGGCAAAGATTACAACCTGCACAAAATCATTTATTATGCATAAAAGTAAATAGTAGTGGCACCTTGGCTTGCTCACTTTCATGGTCTCTTTCTTTTCTTGGGGTTCATATTTTTCATCTTTTTTTGACCTTTTTAATCTTTTTGTCCTTTGATTATTCTTTTAGGACACACTCTCTTTATATTTTTAAATTTTTTGAATATGGAAAACATTTGTAGAAAGCAAAGGTATGTACATATTATAGGTTTAATCTCAGTCATTCAAATATTATGACTCTTATTGGTATAGGAACCTAACAGTGGCTCCACTTGGGGATGGCATTTCTTGATGAAATGTCAAGAACTTTGTAGACAAATGGCCTTCTGAATTGCTGTGATGTCACTCTGCAACTTCCATTTTGAAATCACTGCATTATTGCTATTTATGACATTAAATCTTTTGAGGCTTAGGGCCTTCACTTCGGGCTTCAACTTCAAAAAATCACCATCCAATCTACTCTATACTTTTGAAAGTAAAATATGTACAAATTATTAGTGAAATTAGAAACTAGGCTCAATATAATGTTTGAGCATTCGACCATTAACGAGTCCTCCTTCTGCTTCTGTGCCATCCATTTCTCTAAGGAAGAAAGCATTATTACCTTTGAAAGCATAAATGATATATGGGCCTTTCCATAGAAAATCAAATGTCCTATGTTTACCTTTATCCTCTCTTCTTGAATCCCATTAAAAAAGTTTGTCCCCTAGGTAGAAATCTTCTTCCTTAGTCCTTTTATCAAAAGTCTTCTTGATTCCTTCCTACACAACTTGAGATCTGATGTAGACTTCTTCCCTGGTCTGCTGTAAATGGATTGTTTGGTTGATTCTTCTTTGTATGTCATTTCGTTCAACCTGCAATTCTTGGAGTAGCTTCAACAATGGTGTTCCCAAGGAAGATGTGAAGACAATCTCCATTGCATAACATAATAGATAAGGACTGGTACGAATGGATTTCTTTGTGGTTAGCCTATCTGCCCATAAGGAATTTACTAGCTTCTTGTTCCATGTCTTCTTGTTATCCTCCAACAATTTTTTGATGATATTCAATAAACTCGTTTTTGAGGACTCTGCTAGTCCATTTCCTTGAGGGTAATAAGCTGTCAAGTGACCTAAGGTTATATGATACTTATTATAGAAATAAATCATTCTTTTCGATTTGAAGGCTGCTACATTATCAGTGATGATATTGGTTGGGCACCCAAATCTAGATAGGATGTTGGACTCAAGGAAGGTTATTATAATAGTATCAGTGGCTTGCCTTGATGGTATGGCTTCTATCCATTTGGTAAAGTAATCTATAGCTATGAGGATCCATTTGTGTTGGGCAGAGGAAGGTGGATGAATTTCACCAATGAAGTTAAGACCCCATTGTTGAAATGGTACTTAAGCAGAGATTGGTCTCAAGGGTAAGGGTAAAAGCTTTTTCTTTCCTTCAAAAATCTGAGATTTATGACATGAGGTACAAATTTCTTTACATCAGAAAACAAAGTGGGCCAATAGAAATCAGCTATAAGAATCTTGTCAGCAGTGGTTTTCTAGTAAATATGTCCTCCACAGTCACCTGCATGAAACTCTTGTAACACCTTGTTAGATTCTTCTTTTAGTAAACAATTAAGAAGGATACCTTCATGATTCCTCCCAAAAAAAGCATTGCCAATTATGAAAAATTTTAAATATTTCATTTTTAAAAACCTGCTTTTGGTCCTGTATAATTCAGGAGGAGCTTGTAGATTTTGTAAAAGATATATGATGTCAGCATACCATGGTGATTCAATAAAGGCTTGGTTGATTGGTGGATAGTTCGATTCATCCATGAGCTTGGCTAAACCTTGGCCTTTGATTTTCTTTGTTGGTTTGATTTCTAGGTCATATTCTAATATAGTAGCAATCCATTTCCCTCTCTTTCATCTGGACCATCTTGAGTTAGGATATCCTTGACTACTGCATTAGGGACATAGGCTATTACATGAGAATATAGAATGTAAACTTGAAAATCTTTGGTAGATTTGACCAAAGCAAAACCCTGCTTTTCCATTATATTGTATTTTAGAGGGTTATCTCTCAAGGCTTTGCTAAAAAAGGCAATAGGTTGTTCATAACCCTGACCATTCTTTTGTAGTAGGACTACAACAATTGTATGTTCTGAGGCAAAGGAAAATATAATGAAATCCCTATCAAACTTTGGACTAACCAATATTGGTGTTTTTGTTAAGGCTAGCTTAATATATTCAAAGTATCTCTTAGCTTCAATGGTCCATTTTATGGCCGAATCTTTCTTCAACATGTTATTTAATGATCTAATTAATTATGCTAAGTTAGAAATAAATCTTCTAATAAAGTTGATTTTTCCTAAAAAGGCTTGTAATTCTTTGATGCTCCTAGGATGTTGTATTTGTAAGATGGCCTAAATTCTTGCAAGATCTATTTGGATACCATCTTTAGAAATTATATGGCCCAATAACTTTCCCTCTTCTAACCCAAATAAAGATTTTTTGGGGTTCAAAGAAATTCCATACTTCCTGCATTTGATGAAAACCTGCCTTAGATGATCTAAGTGTTGTTTATCGGATTTTGAGAATATAATGATGTCATCTAAGTCTATTACTAGGAAGTCATGAATTTCCTTAGCAAAAGATATGTCCATGTCTCTTTGGAAAGTAGCCCTTGTATTCTTTACTCTAAAAGGCATTTTCACATATACGAATGTGCCCCAAGGAGTAGTGAATGCTATTTTAGCCTTGTCATCTGGGTGAACTAAAATCTGATTATAACCAGAAAACCCATCCAATAATGAGATTCTGGTGGATGCTACTACCCTTTGTAAGATGTGATCCATTTTAGGAAGAGGGTAATTGTCTTTAAGTGAAACTTTATTAAGATTCTTGAGATCAACACAAAGTCTATTCTCACCAGTCTTTTTCCTTGTGGGCACCAAATTTGAAACCCAATCAGAGAATCTAATTGGTGCTATTATCTTGGCTTCATACATCCTTCTAATTTCCTTTTCAATAGAAGGCAATAGGATTGGATTAATCCTCCTAAGCTTCTAGCTAAAAGGTTTCTGGTTTTCTTTTATGGGGATGGTGTGTTGTATTAGGCTGATGTCATAGGACTTGAGGTCCTCATAACTCCAAGAAAAGACATCTTGGAATCCCTTTAGTAATTCAAGGTATTTCACTTTTTCACTCGAAGGTAAGGACTTTAAAAGTTTTATCAATTTTGGATTTTCCTTGGTACCTATATTACACTCCTCAATATCAGATTTTAAGGGTTCCATTTTTGGTTTTCTAGGGACATCATTTGAATCAAACAAGTCTTCCAAAGGAGTTAATCCTTTGGGCAAAAAGTTGTCTTTGAGACTAATGATTTCAGAGTATTTGTTAGTTGTCTCATCAATTTCAACTTCTTTTAGGTTTTCTACATCTGATTTTGTAAATTTAGTGGGATGAAATCTATCTATCTCTTCATCTTCTATTTTATTAATATCTACTTCATATTTAAAATTAGAATCTAATGTTATGTTGGTATCTACATTACTATTTACAAATTCTTCTTCTAAAGTCAAAAAAATTATTTACCTGTTGGTCATTAGTGACTACTTGCCACTTTTTTAAGTTATCTGGGATAGCAGGTCTGTGCCTAACCTCAATAGTGTATTGATGGTTAGGTTGAAATGGTAACTTACAAGTGCTGGCAAACATTGCTAAACTATGAGCCTGCTTATTATGTTTCCTTGGGATGAATTCAAGCTTAGTTTCTAGAAAAGTGTTCAATATTTCTACAACTATTCCTCTATAAAAACTTAACCTAGGATCTTTGGTCATATATACATCATTAATCTGTTTTATAACCAACTCAGAATCTGCCATAATAGAAAATCTTATAGCTCCTAACTTTCTAACCAATTTGAGACCTAAAATAAGTGCTTCGTACTCATCCATGTTGTTAGTGCATTTGAAATTCAATCTGTAAATATGGCCCTCTGAGTGATCATTCTCTAAATTGTATATCCACACTCTAGCTCATGCTCCTAGTTTACTCACTGACCCATCAAATTCAAGATGCCATAATATTTCATGTTCATAATTATTACTATCTGGGGGGACAAAAGTTTCATTGATTAAGGTGTCTTGATCATCTTTTTTATCTGAAAGCTCTTGAGTTTGGACAGTTTCATTTTGAGTTGTAATTGAAATTTATTTTGGTTCTAAAATAATGTTGTTTGAAGTAGTTTACTATGTTTGTTGAACATTGCACATAATAAAAGAATTGATGTCAAAATGCATGGAATAGATAGGAAAGTTTTGAGGCCTATCCTAGCTACTCACTACATATTTCATTAGGGTCTCTTTGTACTGTTTTTTAGGATGTCCAAAGATTGAAATTGTAGCATATGACATGTCAAGTTGCAAAGATTCTTGGATTTTAGCCCCCCATGATCTAGACAATAGCATGCCATATTTAGGTGGTATATTAGCAACAACTATATCCATGAGAATTGTTTTAGCAGGATATTGTACTAAGGAAACACACAGGTCTTTAATTAAACCTAGACACTTTACTTGACTTGAGTCAAATGAAAATAGGTCCTTGTAAGGCCTAGTAATGTCCAAGTTTAATTTTTCCATAACAAATTTAGGCATTAAATTATGCGAAGCCCCAAAATCTAACATTTCATTGTGTAAGATTTTATCATGAATGTTAAGGCCAATATAAAAGGGTGGTATCCATCCTTCTAATGTTTTCCATTAAAATCAAGACCAAATATAAGCTCAGGATGATCATCAAACAAGTTGACAGAGTCTTCATTCACAACAAAGTTTAAGGTTTTGCTAATTTGAGATTTATAGGTTTCATTTTTAATTAGCTCTATTAAGGGAACTGAGATTTTCAGTTTAGCCACCTCTGCTCCCAAATTGAAAGGCAAAGGGGCTTTCTCTATTTGAGGGATTGGAATTTTCATGGCAGGAGTTTGAGTAGATTGTTCTTCTTTTTCTGCATTTGAAGTATCCTCTGTGGATTTTCTAATATGGTGTTTGGAGATTTCTCCACTATCTCCTTGGAGGGGATTGAAGTGGATGGTTGATCATCAGGGGGTTGGTCATGGGTTATATCTACAATGGTGGGACTACAATGGTTCTGATTTGGTCTAGGGAGGATTTGCAGAGTTTTAGTAACTAGAGCTATTTTGATTTTTTTAGGTTGATTTGGTACTGCTTTCTTGTTTTGGTCAGGAGTATCAGTTTTCTTTTTACTCCTCAAGTTGTATTGTTTGTCTACTTCTAATATAGCAGAATCATACCCTTGCTTATAATCGAATGATTCTCCGAATTGGGTCTACAATTGCTGAGGCATATGTAATTCCTGGTCATCTTGAGTCAAGAAGAAAATTTCCTCTTCATCTAATCCCATTAATTTAATCTGTGTGTCTTGTTCAAGGTCTCTTGAATGGAATGTTTTAGCATAGTTTTGTTGAAAAGGTTGCCTAATATTCTGATCAAGTCCATTTTTTCCAGTATTTTGATTTGGATTATTTCTAAAGTTTTGATTTCTCACTGGAGGTGCTTGTTGATTATCCCATTGAGGCTTCCTTTCAATGTTCTCTATCCTATCCATCAGTTTTTCCATTCCTTTGGTTAGGACATCTATTTTAAGGTCAGAGGGCGAGACTTCATCTTTCACAGGTCCTCTCCTTTCATTCCTAACCCTAGCTCTTTTTGCTAGAAAGTTAGCTTCTACAGTAATTGCTACACTCTGCATGTCTTCTAAAGTTGGAGGGTTTCTCTCTCTAAGTTGGAATGCCATATCAGTATGAAGCCCATCAAGAAACTTTATCAGAGATAAGTTAGTTGGTGGTCTAAGATTGACTGGTAATATATTGTTAAATCTAGTATAGTAATCCTGGACTGTTTCATTTTGTCCTTTTCTGATGCTCTCATATTTTGAAAGAATCTGCAGAGGGTTATTTTTATTTTCCCATCTATTTAAAAATTGCTGATAAAATAATTCTAAACTACCTATTCTATTAGTAGACAATTCTCTAAACCATTTCCTAACATGACCAGTTAGAGTTTGAGCAAAAGGTCTCATTTCAACATCTCCAATATCAATTTCATGTAATTCAATGTAATTTGTCATTTTGTTTACTTGTTGTTGTGTTGTATAAGGTCCTATGCCATCAAATTGGACAATTTTGTTTTGGTAGTCTTCTGGCATGGCACCCAGTTCAGCAAGTAACACAAAAGGGGCATATCTATTTTCCATGGCTCTGTGTTGGGTAGGGATAAGAAGTGGAGTTGGGGTACGAGGGGATGATATAGTAGTTGATGGAGAACCAAGAACAATAGGTGTTTGATGGGTAATGATAGGTTGGTAGGGAAGTGAAGGTATAAATGGAGGTGAGGAATAAATTTTAGAAGTCGAGGGGAATAATGGTGAACTAAAGGGAGTTGAAACTGTTTCAAAAAGCTCAAGGATCTTAATAGTAGTAAGGGATGACTGACGGGAATTTAAGATATACTCATCAATTGACCGGTTTTCCTTTTGGACTTCAAGATCTGCAATAAACTCTAGATCTAGAACTATGTCATCAAGTGCACTTTCAGACCTGGTACTAAATAGGGAAAGGTCAAATGACTCATCAAAAGGGAGGTCTTCTAAAAGCAACCACTCATCAGGACAGGAATATACTTTGATCGAAGGTGTTGGAATTATTGAACTTTCATGTCTTCTCTATCTTCTTGAAATCAGGTTCGGATTATCCACTACTAGGGCAGGGTTTGGATCAGGATTGGTGCTAGTATAGTGAGTTCTTCTTCAAGCCAAATTTCAAGTTTTTTCTAATTATTTTCCTTTTGTAAAATTTTGTAAGTAAATTCTAATAACCCTTCAAGAGGCTTGAAATAAAGATTTGAAAGTTTCTCAATGGTTTATTAAGACTAAGGATTTGAGGTTCCCTAGTATGGTCACCACCATGTTATCACTCAGAAGCTTTCCCTAGAAGTTATCAAAAGAAGGAATAATTTGAGGTAACCACAAACCAATCTTCAGACTCAGGTTCTAGCCAGCCTAAGTCCAAAGAGGGCTCTCTCTTTGTAATTTAACTTTGTTTGGGTGAGGATTTCAGGCTAGTTCTTAGTGTTCATAAGGTTTTGATTTTGGTTGGGTGGTGGAATTCTAGGAATAGATGGATAGAGCTAGTCTCTTCAAACCATTGGGCTATGGAGTCAATAAAAGGATAGGATAATTGGATCAGATCATTAAAGGGAATGTTCATAGGGCAGGCTAGCAAAGCAAAAGGAAAATCCTCAAGGGCTGATGGATGGAATGATTTTAGCCAGGGTGAAGGGCACTTAAAAATCCTTGGACTGGGATCAGAATGAGGAACAGAGGGTGATCATCAACAAAGCACAATCAAGAATCATTTGCTACATAGAACAAAAAGGAAAACTATGGAAGCTAAGGAGAAGCTAAGAATTCCCTAGCTAAGATAGTTTAGTAGAAAACATTAAGAATGTAAATAGTCAATACAAAGTGCATTTAAGCTAGTTCTGAAATATCATTCCTAGTTTAACATTCAGATTTCATAGAACACATATGAATATTAAGAAACATAAGGGAAAACAATAATACACATGAGAGAATACTTATTTTATTTTCGCTTTACACAATAATCTTGAAAAATATCTGAGCTTTATTCCATGATCCAACAAGCCAATCTAGTTTTTTGATACAATAAGACTTTGATTTGAGTGAAAAGCCTACAAAAATGTCTTTGAATCCACCCCAAATACTTCTAAATATGAAGTATTTATACAAAAATATTTACAAAATATCTCATAACAGTTTGAGATTTAATTTAGGAAATAAAAATATCTTCAAGCATGAAGATAGAGACAGATGGAAAACTGCATCATGTTGTCATGCTAGTTGTTGCAGTTGAGTTTGAGCCCTTTAAACTGGATGATATTTGTATGCCAGAATCATATTTTTCTTTAATATTTTACTAATACTCTTTGACCTGCTACTCCTTGACCCTACTGATCTGTCTTTTACCTGATTCATCTGGCTAGCTTCAGATTTACTGTGGTAAGTTATAGTAAATCTGTCATTTTTTCCGACCATTCATCCTCAGGTAACTTTTCTTTTATCATTCTTCTATATATTTAGTATTCTTTTGTTTACTTAGAAAAATTGGGCTTGGTGACAAACAAATGTGTTAGCTCATGCTATAAAAATAATAAGTTTTCAAAAGTGTCATATAGTACTTTCCTTGTAGGAAAGGCTTTGATACCTGAAGTACTGGCATGTTCCTTAGCCAACTTCCTTAGTCTGTCTGTGTAGTCCAACTGGGTCATGAGTTTATCATGGATGACCATAGGATTGGGAAGGCCTTTGTCCCTCAAAATTTGAAATTTGGCCATAAACCTGTCAATGGCGACCTACATGTTATGGCATTTTTCTTCGAAGTTAACCATGAGGTTTCTTTTAGAAAGAACATTTTTCAATTCCATGATGGCTTCAGTCCTATCTTCTATGCCATGCTCATTTAGCTCATGTATGTTATTTCTGTTGAGGAAGTGGATGAGTCGATTGGCATCCTTCGACATCTCACCCAATTCTTCCTTTACTTTTTCGATAGCTCCAATAGCTACCTTTACTAGTTCTTTTTGCTCAAATATAACTTGAATTGATGGCTAAATATCATTGACATAGTCAATGATATTGGCCCAGATCATTTCTTTGGTCTATCCTAGTGGCTTTTGTAATGTCAAATCTTAATATTGGACCTTAATTTTCTGACCCATCCTTAGGGCTTTATGTGTTTCTTCTCTTTGTTGAATTTGGGCAAGCTTACAGTCAGTTTCTAAGCTTGCCACTTTCTCCTTTAGCCTTTTGAGCTCTATTGCCTAGATGGACATTTCCCTCATGGCTTTCACTAACTCTATTGTTTTCTTTGTAGATGTATCTACTGCTGTAGACTCAGCTGTGGCTGACACTGCTATGGTGGGTGGAGCTGTTGGTGCCAAAGATGCTGCCAATGTAGAAGGAAATGCAGTTGTTACTATGGGAATGGAAGTATTGGAAATTGTTTCCAGGTCACTTTGTTTGGACTGAATTAAGATGTCCAACTCTTTCTCTATCTCTTTCAACCGGTCATTTAGCTTTAGGACCAAGTCCATGAGCTGTTCATGTCCTTTTTGTGCCTCCAAGAATTCTACTATTTGTGGGTGATGTAATGGTGGAATCTTGAGTTGCTTCTTCAAAGAATCGATGTCATCATTCTTCTCTTTTATCAATTTTTCAGTGGCCTTTACATATTTGGGATCGTGTCCCAAATCAATGACTAAGTCCTCTAAGGACTTGATTTTCGTATCTTTGGCCTGCGAAGACGCCTTCTCCAATTGGAACCGAGCTGATATGTTCTTCAGGGAATTTTGAAATTGGTGGGCTATGATTACTTTCCCTGTCAAGGTGGAGTAAATCATCTCCCTTGTCTACTTGTGTAGCTCAATCTAGTCAATAGGATGATGTGCTTTGCTAATACTTCGAAGTCCTTCGTGTTGTCAAGAACCTTCCTCTTGCATTTGTTGCATCTGGTATGCTGCCTTCAGCTGTTGTTCATGATGCTTCTCACTATTATGTTGCTGCCATCATATCTTGATGTCCTTGTCTATGAACAACTTGATGTCTGTGTGAGTAGGCAAGCTCATAGACACTTGATCGACTACATCCTCAAGTGTGCTCTGAATGGTGTCTTTGACTCTACTCTCTTAGAGACCATTGTACCTATGATGATAAGAGGCCGATGAACACCTATGATACCTAGAGACATGGAAACACTCATTGCAAGAAATCTATCAATCAAAAACCAAAAGGAGCTTGAGAACTAACTTGCAACATACCTGTGTGACTAATCATGAAGGTCGTACAATTTCGGCTGGGAGGTTGGGAGACTGAGTGCCAAAACTGCGTAAGACTCACTCTAGGCTATTGGGATGATGAATGAATACTAGAACTGGACAATGAATAGTTCAGTTTGGGTGCTGACTGTTGGAATTGTGCAATGCGTAATCTCAGTTGGCCATGGTTACAGGCTCAGTGACCGCATTGCACAATTCTCTGGGCCAATAGTCACTGTCCCTCATATTTGTGCAAAGAAAGCCTGGAGGATAGCTCTTGGGTAGAATTGTGCATTTATGGAGAGGAAGACAAAGCCTTCCCTCCCAGGATTGTGCAATGTTATCTTGGTGAGGCAGAGTCCGGGCCAAGGCTGCCTAGACTTGCCAACAGGAAATTGAACGAGAAAGTGAATGTGGATACATGACAATGCTGAGTGTAAGAATAAGAGAATGATCGTGCATGAAAATAGTGAATGAAAGGTTTAGAAAACATAACAACATGTGTGTGATTGAGGTGAGTCACTAAATCGACAACCATTCATGAAAAATAGTTTCATTCATGCGACAGTAGTGAGATGTTAATGAAAACTAAAATGGTGATTGTACAAGATAGTATGTATCAAAATGATAGCAAATTCTCACTAAAATCATGCAAACCACGTTCATATGAAGCGAAACACAAAAGGCGCCAAAAATGCAACACAAGACATGGAAAGCGGGCTTACCCCAAAACAACTGAGATGAATGTGCTGACAACTCCTAGATGCGATATGAGGAATGAGATCTATAGCATCCAGTTGATGAGTTTTGATAAAATCGAGGTTGTGAAGTGCATGCCACAAATCTAGGGAAAGCGACCCTTGGTGGGAGGTTTCTGAAATGATCCTTGCATGTAACCTCCAACTGACAAAAACACATCCCTAAAATAAGGGATGCCTTTGCAAGCTGCCTTGGGAGCAACAACCCATGCATGGAAGTTTGTTTTCCTCAGTACCAGACAGAACCGGTCAACTCAGATGCACATTCAAGATGCTGCTCAACTACTGGGAGAAAATGTGCATTTCTGGTTGGGAGTTCGGTTATCTGCTTAGAATATTTACACCATTTTTGGGCAGAGCAGCTGACTGGTGTCCAGATTTGCGCAAATTATGGGCTTAGTAGCCCAACTAGGAAGGATTGCGCAATTTTTTGGGTGAAGCTTTCTTAGCAAAATTGCACAATTCTGGGGCCTAGGAGGCTGCCAGTTAGGATTGCACAATTTCTGGAGGGAACTCTAGTTTCCCTCCACATTTGTTCAAATTATTGAAGGATTTGCTCAGCCTGCTGCTTGACCATGTCCAGATGAACAAATTGTGAGTGGAATGCATCAAGGTTTTATCGACAGGCTCTTTTTTTGAGAGAAAATCACTAGACCTTGTGTACTTGATGAAGCAAGACATGTTGCTGCGAAGGTTGGTAGGGAGGCTCCAAAATGAAGCTAAGGCAAAATTTTGGAGGGTGGTTGTAGCCGCTACAACAGAATTTGATAGTTTTCCCTGTTCACAAATACTACACTGAAATCACTGCTTACAAAACCTTATAGTTTATATTAAGTAACAATTTGGTCATGAATATAAAACCAAATATCTTATATGGGTTAAATATTACATGTAGTTTTATTTTGAAGTTCCTTATTACATATATTAAACTAAAAAATTAATAAGTGTACAAATGTAAAAATGTTTTATAGAAATATTCAAAGTATCTTTTTAGTCGTAGTTATTCTCCTTGACCTAGATCTTTAAGTGTTACATCTTTCTTGAAAATTGAAAGGGGGTCATTTTTAGTTACAATCCATAAAATATAACAAAAAAAAAGAGATGTATATATTGCAATAATCAAATGACAATACATAGAACAAAAACACACCTCTTTGGCAAGTTATCATTTTGTCTAACTATATCTGCTCCAATTGTGTTCATCTTCCCTACTTCGAAGATATGAATTAGATGAAATATATGGAAATAGGAAAAAAATTGTTCTAGTTTCATAGTATGAAAACGATTCAATCCTAACAACTACACGACACTAGCATATATTCTGTAAATGTTTTTAGCACTTCCATGTTATCTGCTTTTTGAAATGTTCACAAAAATTCTACATGGTTGTAATGTATAATGTATAATTTCTCTAAGTACTCACATATATAATGAATGACACACAACTTACGTGAAAAGGATGCTACACATTTTACACTTATGTTCAAAATGAGCTTGCAAAGAAAATTTGTCATGTCATGCAACTACCATAATGACCACCATAAAACCCAAAGAACAAATCATCTTGTTACCAACTCCTTGAAAAGTAATTGAAGATTCGTTGGCAATGTGCATGTTAAAATCTACATGACAAACACCTAGCCAATGCTCCTAAGGACAACATAACTAGAATAGTGGTTACAATTATCACATTTTTTTTTTCAAGAGACGTATTAGATAGTAACTAAAGATGATATGTTATTCATGATATCTTATTTTGAGCATCTTACGAATGTACATGCAGAGACAATTAATAAATTTGTTTTTTGACATTGTCAATTAAATAATTATTATCCAATATTAATTAAATGTCTTTGTATTGCATATAAGAAATAAGGAGTGTTGTGTGGGAGAACGGGTGTACAGAGAAAGTAATACAAAATTTCTCTCCTCTGCACGCTTGTAGAAAGGGTTCCTCACACTTAATATAATATGGAATCTACAAAACATAAGTTAACATGTAAAATACCAAACGAAATTCATGAAAATATAATTTCAATTAATGTTTTTGAATAATGTCTCATATTTGTTTTTCTAGAATTGGTAAACAGAATCATAATTTGAACATTGAGTAATCAGAATTGAAACAAAAATTGAATATAGAGAGATGGTCCAAAAAATAATCTTTGTTTCGTAAAGAACATATCAAAATAATGATACCTAAATCATAAAAGTAAATTCATTCACCCTAATGGGAACTAGAATTGGGCTCCCATAAATAACAACGTCCAAAAGGAAACTACATCGAAAAGTTAGATTAGTCTCTTGTAAATTTGGTGATGCTTAATGTTTTATTTGATATCGAAATACAAACCAACATAGGTATGAAAGGAGCACAATGGAAGTTTCTTCTACACCTTTGCATTAATTATTTTGAAAAACAATGTTGTTTGAAAACAAATGTTTTTTGTGTTATGATTCTTGAAAATTTATTAAAGTCTAACATGTGAGATTAGACTTCTAATTCCCACGTAATGAGTTATGTGTAAGAATAGGCAAGATAAAAGAAAGAGGTTGGATAAAAGATAAAGAGATATTTGGAAAGAATGATTGTACCCATACCCCGAAACAAGCAAGATGCTACTAAGCATCAAGGAAATGTTATTGGAAAAACACTACTATTTGTTGTCGTGGGAAGTAGAAGTTAGAGATTTAGGGGAATTAACTGGAAAGAAAATTCTTGGTTGGGAGGAATGTGATAGCCTTTAATTCATTTCCATCAAGAAAATCTTAGATAAGTATATTCTAGCCTAGCTGTGTTTTTCAACAAGAAAAGAATACACTCAAATGTGTGAAAAGATGCAAAAGGAAATTATATAATAAATCAAAATACAAACCAACACAAGTACAAAAGGAGCATAATGGAAGCTTCTTCTCCACCTTTGCATTAATTATTTTAAAAAACAATGTTGTTTGGCTAAACAGCTTGGGTTGATTTACAAATGATCTGGAAGGCCTATAACAGCTTGGGCTGAGTTACTAATCCTCGAAGCCTTTAATCTGTTAATGAAAAAGGTATTATAGACTATGTGTGAAGTTGCCTATGTTAGTTAGTGCAACAGATCGAAAAGATTGTGAATAACATAAACACTTAAACAATTAGAAGACACATTCAAACACATCAACACAACCAAATTTAATAAAGGAGTTCACCAGATTTTCGGGATATGTCTCCTGGTCCTTTTGCTTCTAGTGCTGACCTTTCTATTATGTCCTCAAATTGTTGTTACAGGTGTGAGTTCAGAAACAGAGTCTCAAACACGAAAAATGGATCTCACCACTGTGTTAAATTCAAGTTTTTGAGTCAAAACGAGTATACACTCGATTGTACTTGGCCACTATGACCTCCAGACACCCTAGAATGGTTCAAAACCACACTCTGTCAACTTTTTTGGTGATATGGTATTAATATACCATGTTTAGTTACAAATTCCAATAAATGCGGAATAATACAATTACATTTAAAAAAGAGAATAAACCAAAGGACTGGTGGGCATGGGGTTGACCTCGACCATCCGACCTTTTCCTAGCGCAGAAACTGATACCAAGCAATCCAATGGTTATCATGTCCCACTCGTCAACTAATTTGGATGATCAAAACCATCGATTTGTGCTATTTAATCCGACAGCTATCGCACAATCTCATGCTCCAACTAGCAAGCTGTTTCAGGATGCTACATGTCGACTGTTGAGTGGAAATGTGTAGATATATGAAAAACCATTTCCAGCCTTTGAGGGGCATGAGAAACCATTTGCCACTTCCTTGATGGAACTCAAAGAAGTTTAGCTTCTTTTGAATAACCTCATCACATCCGTTTTCAATGATAACTTGCTTGCATGTCTCAACGTGATATGCATTGATCTCCTTTGATTGGATGATCCAACAACTGTGGTGTGAACCAATCACACATACGCCATTCCTTCTCTACTGACATCATGCAAAACCTCTGACTCATTCCCAGGTTGCTGCATGTCTTACTGACGTAGGCATTGACTTTTGACCCAAATCTTTGATTAGCTCTAATTTCTTCGTATGGACTCGGATTTACACGTTGTTTTCACAGTTGTATTCATATTAACGAGCACTTTGACTTGAGCCTACCTTCAACTACATTTGAAGACTTTTGATCTAGAGGCAAAACTGAATCCATTTTGGATCACTCCTCTCCATTGGAAGCTTTTGGTCCACCAAAAGTTGGTTTTAACGATCGAGTAAGTGAGGATAAATTTCCCTCACTTTCCAACCTCTATCCATCATGCTTTACTTAGATTTGTACCTTTGAGTCCAACTCGAAGAGACTCAACATTTCCCCTTCGTGAAGTTCTTATCCTCCTATCAAGAACTCTGTCCTCTTATAACTCATTGAGATACTCAGGCAATAGATCTTCAATGGAAGGTAGCCGACCTTTCTCTTCGGGATCTTCAATCAATGAAGGTTCATATAATCACAAGGTTTCAACATTTACAACATAGTAGATTTACATGTAGGCTGGTAGATCTAGGCAGAAACTATTTTCACCAATTTTATCAAGTATTTTGAAAGGACCATATCTAATTGGTTTCAAATTTTTACCTTCCCCTTGCAGTCTTTCTTTGCTGATATACAACCAGAATTGATGACCAACTTGAAAACTATGCTCAACTTGATTCTTGTCATGTTGCGCCTTACACTTTGCGTAGCTCTTTTCCTGCTGTTCCTATACTGCCTGGTGAATTTCCTGGATTTGTTCAACGAGCTTGGTTGCTTTGTCCACATCACTATTTCCATAAACTCCTATGTCTTTACCAAAGACAAAATCCAAGGGAGACTTTGGTATAAAACCAAAACAATTCTCAAAAGGAGATCCCTGAGTAGAAGAATGTTTTTCATGGTTGTAAGCATGCTGCACATAACAAAAATGCTCATCCCAAAGTTTGGGATGCTTGCTGCAATATCCTTGAAGAAACTATATCACTGTCATGTTGACCACTTCTGTCTGACCATCTATTTGTGGATGGAATGTCATGCTCTTCTTTAATTTTGTGTGCATTAACTCCCATAGACTTGACAAAAATTTCCCAACAAATCAAGGATCTTGATCAGATACAATAGAAGTGGGTACCCAAAAATGAACCCATACATTTTGAAAGAACAACATTGCAGTTTGTTCAGCTGTGACCTGTTTATTACATGGTATCAAAATACACATATTAATAAACCTATCCACAACTACATACAAATAATCATGACCCTTTCTAGACTTTGTCAATCCCCTAACAAAATCCATGGAAACACTTTCCAAAGGATGAGAAGTATGAGCCTAATTTTCTATTACTTGGCCTGCTTGTACCACACATAGTACATCCTTTAATATATCTAGAAATCATCTCATTCATTCGTGGCCAATAGTAGAACCTTTGTAATTGTGTAAATATTTTACTTACACCAAAATGACCTGATATGAGAGAAGTATGCGCTTCTTAAATTATATTAACTCTTTCAATTTGTGGAATGCATAACTTTCCCAAATGATATGAGAGTTTGTCCTTTATGAAATACTCCAACTATTCTACCTGCTTGCCATGGCTTAAAGTTTCAAATATCTTCAAAATCTGTCTTAAGCATATCGTTCAATGTAACTTTCATGAATTACTGAATTATGCTTAAGTATTGTGGATGCATTTATAATTAGTCTTGATAACATGTCTGCAACCTTATTATGTATGCCCTTCATATATCTGATAACAAGATGAAATTGCTATAGAAAACCCATCCACATGTCACGTCTTGATTGTTGCAATTTATTTTGTGAGTGTAAGTATTGTAGTGGCTGATGATCTGTATGTATGATTGTTTCTTTACCCATTATATAATGTTTCCACTTTTTAACACTCTGAAATAATGCATACAATTCTTTATCATATGTAGGATAGTTAACTACTACTGATGTAAATGTCTAAGAATGAAAGCATATAGGCTTTCTGTGTTGCATCAACACTGCCCCCATGGCATATTCACTTACATCTGTCTCAATCTCAAGTCTATGTTGAAGATCTGGCAGTGTTAGTATTGGTGCTATACTGATCCTTTCTTTCAATGTTTCGAAGGCTTTCTGTTGTTTGTCTCCCCACTGAAACACCTGTTTCACACTTGTCAAAACATCTGAAGGAGATGCAATCAAAGAAAAGTTAGCAATAAACTTTCTCCAATATTGTGCTTCCCCTAAGAAGCTTCTAACTTTTGTACTAGTATTGGGCTTAGCCCAATTTACAATGACTTCAACCTTAGAGGGATCTATCTACAATTCACCACCCCCTACAATATAACCCAAATAATTCAAAGATGTTCTGCCAAATTCACATTTTGACAATTTTACATAGAGATTTTCTCTTTTCAAAACATCTGAAATCTTCTTTATATGCTTTACATGTTCATCCCATGTTCTACTAAAAACAAGAATATCCTCTAAATAGACTATTACAAAGTCATCAATAAATGATCTAAATACATCATTCATGACTCACATGAACGTAGTTCGAGTGTTAGTTAAGCCAAAATGCATAATCAACCATTCATAGATTCCTTGCTTTGTTTTGAAAGAAGTCTTCCATACATCATGTTCTGCAACTCTCATCTGATTGTAGCCACTTTGCAAGTCCAATTTAGAGAAGTAAATTGCATCTTTTAACTGATCTAACAAATCATCAATACGAGGAAGAGGATATCGATTCTATATTGTGATTTTATTTAGTGCTCTAAAATCAATGCACATTCTCCACGAACCATGTTTCTTTCGCACTAACACAATAGGTGATTGGCACGGTGATGTGCTTGGTCAAATTAACCCTCGATTGAGCAACTCCTCTACCTGCTTTCTTATCTCTGAATTCTCTAGATCTTATAACTTGTACATTCCAATGTTAGGTAGTTGGGAATCTTGCTACAAATAAATCTAATGTTCTATCTCTCACTTGGCTAGAAGCCCTTTAGGCTCTTGAAACATAATATCATAATCAGAAACAACTTTAACTAGATCTACTTTCTGTTTAGGATTATAGCCTTGGAACGCATCAGATTTATCAATATCATTTGCTTTTACAATCATAAGAAAAAATTGCTTACTTGAATTTACAATTCTTTTCGTATGTCCTAAATTTATGAGAGAGAAATTATCTTTGAGTTTATGAGCCCTTAGAATTATTTAGTTCCATCCTTAGTGAGTTGATACTTATTTTCAGTTCGATAGAAGATAGCATTTCTATCGTACAAGTACGGACTTCTTGATACAATTCCACATATGTCCAATGGGATTATGTCTAACGTAACCTCATCTACAAACTTTGACCCAATAGCAAAATGGAGTTTACATTGTTTCGTAACTTGTAGCTTAGTGTTATCACACACCCAAAGTAATGGGTATGGATTTTTATGAGGTTTTGTTTCTAGACCCAACTTCTTTAAAATTGCTTCAGAAATCAAATTAACTTGTGGCCCACTATAAAAAAAGTATCAATTTTAGTATGCTTGGAAATGACTCTAATAGGAAATAGCTCATTCTTTTTCCTCTCATCGTTATCATTATCAACAGAATGTGAAGAATTACCTATAGATTCTTTAGGATCTTCACCTTTGATACCCATAGCTGTAACTATTGTCTTGCCACCTGAGTCCGATCCCATGTCCTTTTGAACATCAACAACATTCTTTCACTCTTTACTCCCAAACTTCTTAGGGTTCAATTCTGGATGCAAAGACTAGTAGTGTGTATCATCGTGTCCTTCCTTCTTACAATGAGTTAATGAAGGTCTATCCTTTTTCAGAGTGTTTGTTTTCCTCTCCTTCAATTTTAGTTTCTTCTTTCCTTTATTCTTTCTTTCCATAGGCTTGGATGATTTCCCAACATCTGGGGTTACATTTTATACCTCTAGCTTCTAGATGAGTTACTTGAACTGATACATCATCTAAACTAGTTGGATTAAACATAAGTATAGTATGCCTCAAATAACTATGAAGACCACCTATGTATTTCAATAATGTATCCAGTGAGTCCAATGATATGCCTAATGTTAAAGCTCTCTTACGGAATTCCTGAGTATAACTCTGTACACTTTGACTTTTTAATTGACGTTCCAACTCATCATTTCTTGTTGCATATAAGCCAAAGGATAAAATTTTCTTTTAATGGCAGAAACAAATTCATTCCAAGTTGAAATCATTTTACCTTGTTTGTGGAGATCTGCTGTGTCTTTCCTTCCCGCCATACAAGTGCGACTCCTCCAAGTTGAAGGCTAGAAAGATGGATCTTCTTCCTTTTTGAATTAACTTTCTACACCCTACAATATACATCAATTTGCCTTATCCAATTATCAAGCTTTTCAGCATTAAGTTCTCCATCATAAATTGGCAAATCAAATTTTATATCTAATTTGATCAAAGAGGATTTCTTTTTGTTCTTCTTAGAAGAACAAGTTTTATGAGAAGAAGTAGATGATGAAGATGATGATGGAGGAGATCGTGGAGGAAGCATTCCTCCTTTTCCTTTATCTTCTTTATCTGGAGGAACAAAAAGAAAAGGTTCCTCTATTCCTTTGTCTGGTTTAGGTGATGAAGTGCCTTCACCTTTACCCTTTTTAAACTCATTATACATCTCTTCCACCATTGCACGTATCGTCATGAAACTATCCGAGAATTGGGATTTTGACCCAAGTGGAGTTTCATCTTCCATCCTTCTTTGTGAAAAGACCATTCCAACCTATGGATTCGCCTCAACAAGTTCACCTTCACCTCGTCTAAGCCTCAACCTAGTAAGCATTCAAATCTCCACACAAACTTGTCAGACCTTAAAAAACTTGAGCTCTGATACCACTTTATCCATTAATGAAAAAGGTATTGTAGACTATGTGTGAAGTTGCCTATGTTAGTGCGATGGATTGAAAATATTACGAATAACATAAGCACTTAAACAATTAGAAGACACATTCGAACACATCAACACAAACAAATTTAATAAAGGAGTTCACGAGGCTTCCTGGATATGCCTCCTGGTCCTTTCACTTCTAGTGTTGACCTCTTTATTATGTCTTCAAATTGTTGTTACAGGTGTGAGATTAGAAACAGAGTCTCAAACATGAAAATGGTTGTCACCACTGTGTTCAACTTGAGTTTTCGAGTCAAAAAAAGTATACACTCGACCGTACTTGGCCACTATGACCTCGAGACCCCCTGGAACAGTTCAAAACCACACTCTGTCAACTTTTTTGGTGATACGGTATTAATATACGATGTTTAGTTACAAACTAAAATAAATGCAGAATAGTATGATTACATAAAAAAGGAGGATAAACCAAAGGACTGGCAAGCGTGGAGTTGACCCCGACCGTCAGGGATTTTCTTAGTGTAGATCCCGATACCGAGCGATTCAATGGTTATCGTGTCCCACTCGTCAACTAATCTAGAAGATCTACACCATCGATGTATCCTGTCTAATCTAATGGTTGTCGCACAATCTCATGCTCCAACTAGCACATTGATTAAGTCTCCGAAAGCACGTGAGAAAAGTTGTTTTGGGATGCTATGTGTTGACTGCTGAGTGGAATTGCATAGATTTCTGAAAAACCATTTCCAACCTTTGAGGCATGTGAGAAATCGTTTACTGCTTCCCTGTCGGAAACTAAAGAAGTTTAAATTCTTTTGACTAACCTCATCACATATGTTTTTAAGCATAACCTGCTTGCAGTTCTCGACGCGATATGCGTCGATCGCCTTTGATCAAATGATCTAATGATTGTGGTGTGAACCAATCACACATATGCCATTCCTTCTCTGCTGACATCATGCAGAACCTGTGACTCATTCCCGAGTTGCCATGTGTCCTTTTCACGTAGGCATTGACTTTTTACCTAAATCTTTGATTGGCTCTAATTTCTTCATCTCGACTCGGATTTACATGCTGTTCGCACTGTTGGATTCATATTAATGAGCAATTTCACTTGAGCCTACTTTCACCTACATTTGAAAACTTTTGATCTGGAGGAAAAACTAAATCCATTTTGGATTAGCCTTCATTGGAGAAACGATCTGGAAGCCATGTAACAACTTGGGTTGAGTTACTAGACCTCAAAGCCTCTACAAACACTCTAGAATCCCTTGGTGGGTTGAGTTAATAGTCCTGGAAGCCTTGGTTGGAAAAATGCTCTAGAATCCCAATGCAAGCTTTGGGTTGAGTTACTAGTCCTAGAAGCCTTAGATGAACAAAAGCTCTAGAAGTCTAACAATAGTTGTGGGTTGAGTTACTATTCCTAGAAGTCAGGTTGGAACAAATGCTCTCGAGCCCCAACCAACTTGGGTAGGACCGATCTGGTGATGGTTAATTATTTCCGACTGTGAGGTGGAATTATTGGTTGAGGATTGAGCTGGTTTGGCCTATGGAATCCCTATTTCAGTTTTCATGGATTGTTCCATGAGATCCCACATTCATGCTTGGAATTGTAGGAATATACAGGGTAAGTTCCTCAGACAGAACACCAAAAGGACACCACTCACAAACAGATCACAGATCAATACACCAGTATTTTGACGTGGTTAAAACCCTCAGAGAGGGAAACAGTCCACGGCCTGCGCCAACGTGGCTACTACAGGCAATTTATTAATAAAAGAATGAAAATTTACATAAGCTTCTCTCATGCACGGTTAACCTACAAATGACCCTCCATGCGCTTTAAATAGAATTCACGGACCAATCGGGTGTCAAGCCACGGATCAAGTGTCGGTAATACCGAGGAGAGAATGAACCGTCGGATCACTACATATCGTGACCGTCGGATTGTAAGTTACAAAATGTACAACGGTAAAGAAACACACTTTACCTAACTCTATACCTAACTCTATCCTAGACCAAGTTGAACTTAACTATTTCCTATGTGTCGGAATATCCTAACATCCCCCCTTAAGAACAACTTGGGATAGGATTGAAGGATTTACAAATATGACACAATAGGAGAAGGAAGGAGGCACTAGAGCCTATCCCCCCTTAGTGACAACTTCCTGAACTCCAAGCATATATCGAAGTTTAGTGAACTTCTCCTCTGTGAGAGCCTTTGTGAAGATGTCTGCAACTTGATCATCTGTTGGACAATATTGCACTTCAAGAACATGGTCATGAATGAGTTTTCTGATGAAGTGCATGTGTAGTTCAATGTGTTTGCTTCGCTGATGTTGAACTGGATCTTTGCATAGTTGAATGGCACTTTGATTATCACACCAAAGTGTAGTCGGATGCTGCTGCTAAAAGCCAAACTCTGATAGGATTTGGCGAAGCGACAAGGCTTCCTTACTAGCTTCTACAGCACCACGATACTCTTCTTCTGCTGAAGAAAGAGAAATGGCACCTTGTTTCTTGCAAGCCTATGTAATAGATCCTGAACCAAGAGTAAACACATAACCGGCAGTAGACTTCCGATCATCAGGGTCACTAGCCCAATCGAAATCAGTGAAACCAACCAATAGAGGAGATGCTTCCGCACTATAATGAAATCCAAACTGAACTATACCTAAAACATAACGAAGTATTCTTTTAGCTGCTTTCCCATGACTTTCACGTGGTTTTTGCATAAACCGAGCAACAAGGCCAACAGCAAAGGAAAGGTCAGGATGTGTATGGGTTAGATACAAAATTTTTCCTACAAGTTGACGGTATAAGGTAGCATCAACTTCAGCGGAAGTACAAGTGACTGAAAGTTTGACTCCAGACTGAAAGGGAGAAGGAGCTAGCTTATAGTCTTCCATGTGAAAATGGCGTTCGAATATTTAACAGGCACTATTTGGATTGGGAAAGGGAATATTACCTTTCCTATGGATTGCAAAGACTTGAAGACCGAGAAAATAATGCAAGTGTCCTAAGTCTGTCATTTCAAACTTCTTTTTAAGGCTGGACTTCACATCATTAATAAGGTTGGGGTCACTACCAGTGAGGATAAGATCATCAACATAAAGAACAAGAATGATAAGAGACTTGCCCACTTTCTTGGTGTAGACAATATTGTCAGAATGACACCTAGAAAAGCCAGATTCTAAAAGAAAGCTATCCTTTTTGGCGTACCAAGCCCAAGGAGCTTGCTTGAGACCATAAAGGGATTTGTTAAGCTGACATACAAGATTGGATTTTGTTTGTATAAAGCCAATAGGTTGTTCCATATAGATTTCTTCATGCAAATCCCCATGCAAGAATGTGGATTTAACATCCATCTGATGGACTTCCCATTTGAAAGAGGCAGCAAGGGAAAGAACAAGG
>APFE030107418.1:38672-75405 GCA_000404065.3 Pinus taeda | reverse complement strand
TTTATGTATGAAATTTGACTCATGAATAATAGATTTTGTAAAGAAAATCTTACCTATAAAGTTATTTAACAATATATTAATATTGTTTTTCTTACTATTATTGACCATTTTAAATTGACACTAACTACTTTTCCTATGTTGAGTACAAATTTATTATACTAGTACAATGTTGGCACCACTTCCAAAACTATAAGAGGAAATATTTTATAATTCTAGTTGTGTTGTTCAATGATAAATTTTTTTTTTTTATAAATTAGAGTGCAACAAAATAGCAAATTTGATTTATTTCAATTATAATAAAGAATGTTAAGGAAAACTCACTTCAAACATTATTACGGGTGTCTAGCATTTATTCATTAACTGTTTAAATGGTTTATATTAAATAGAATACTAATTAGGTACTCCACTATTGTTTTAGTAGACCAATTTTAGAATTTGTTTTCAAGTGCATTATTGAATATGATTATGCATATTTGATATGGTGAGAAGTCATGTTGGTCAAATAAAGCTTTGAAAACTTAAATATTTTATAGCACTGTCACGTAATTTGTATCAAGACATGATTAAATTGAAATATTAAATAATATAGAACTCCAAAAATAATATGAAGAGAATAATATATATACAACAAATATTGAAAAGTGTGTTTGAGTGTATATTAATAGATCCTTCAAAAAAAATTACATTGATGAACGATATAAACTTAATCTCAAGATATTCGCTCAAGTAGATCAAGAATGGCTTCTACACCATATTTATTTATCTTGGTCTTCTTGCAATGTTTTTTCTTTGGCATCCATGCCCACATTATGGTATTAGTTGGAATAGAGCCAAGTTTTGTGTCATTGGGATTTGGTACCCAATACTGCTCTAAAAAATTTCCATTGTATTTCCCTAACATGGGCTTCCACCAAACAACCTTTACATGAATATTCTCACTTTCATTATCCGTTAATATATATTAGAAGGTTTTTTCCATCCAAATCATCTTTCCTGCATCCTCATTTCCTTATCTAACTAGCAACATCTTTCCTATATCAACATCAATCATAATATTGAATGTTGGCTTTGGCTTGTTGCATTTGGGTCCAACATATACTCGTTCATCTATCACGTTATCAAAATCTCCATCCATAATACTTGATATTACTTGGAGTGTATTACGATCAACATCAACAATGTGCCTTGTCTTGGGCTAGAAATTCTCGGAAAATGAATCACTTTCATTTACTATTCTATGATAATTATAGATTCCATCTAATGTATCAAGAACTCTTTCCTAATACACTACTTTATTTTTCAATTCCTTTGTAACAATTGGTGAATCCTCATTCCCAATAGTGTCTTTCCACATTTTTATGTATGATGTTATCCCTTCCTTTAGTTCTTTTAAATAGACATCATTTTTTTTGAAAGCTAAGAAATATGGCTTCCCTATGGGAATTATAGTTTGACCTTCATCATCTATATTCCATAACTCAAGTGGTTCTGACCACTTAATATCTCTAATTAATTCTTTGTACCTTAGTATTGGAACATCATTGAGTACAAGAAATTGGAAGTATTGGACATTAAGATGTCCAATCAGTGCATTTTTCCCTCCTTGATGTATCCATTAAGGAAACTTTTGAAGTAATATACCTTGCCAATAAGTGTAGGTGCAAACACTCGATTTTCTTCAATTATGCAATATGTATCCATGATTTCAAATAAAGAATAAATATCTTTACTTTTTAGGTTGGAAGACATTCTTCCGTAGGTTCCATTTATGTCTTCATGGGTGTGCCCCACATGCAAGAACCCAATTGCAATAGTGATGAAGACAATAAGTGTAGTTAAAAGTGATAGAAACATGAAAAGATATTGATTCTTATTATCACTTGTTGCATTGTCCAATTATAACAAAAAATTTGGAGGAAGAGGTTTAAAATCAACATTTTGACTTTTTGATCTTCCATTAGATATAAAATCATCCTTGTACACTTGACATTTTGAGTAAATAAAGGTGTTAAGTAATGCATTTGTAAGTGGGCTTCTTTAACTTCCACTTTCATAAAGTATACCACCATACATATCCATTTGTGGGTCTTCAAGGTCCCTTAAACACTTTGCAAGGGATGTAATAGTAAATTGTGATCCCATATGTACAAATGGGTAGGGAAGAAATGGCCAAAACCTCATGTCTTATGCCCATGTGTAAGCATACGCTATCAATGACAAACCTAAATTTGTTCCTAACAATATTTTTGGATTTGATATGTTAACCTTGGGATTGAAGTCTTTGTTTTGTCCATTTTATCATGCATAAGCCAAATTCCCTTTGGAAATCGCTCTGACATAGTTCTAAAATGGGAAATAGTAGTATATCTTCCACACATAACAACTTGTTTAAGTTCGTTCGGCCTACCCTCGTGCCTTTCTTTCCAACTATTTGTAGTTGTTAACTTCCTTGAGCTTTCAACACAATACATTCACTGCATTCCACTAATGTTGGTGTTCTTATGAAAAATGCCATCTCTAAACTAGTATTTCCAGATCTTGCTCCAATTGTTGACTATGATATTGATGGTAATTGAGAATTGTGAAGAGCCTCATTAATCTCTTTTAACAAAAAATTTTGTGTGTAAATCGAAGGAAGCAATCTTAAAGGAGAAGATGTTCCATCTTCTTCAACTTAATGTGTTTGGTTTGGTGAAAAGTCTGAATTATCCATTACAATTTTGTGTAATATTTCTATTGCTGTGTGAGCTCGTGCTTTGCATGTGTTGGTGTTACCATTAATAGCTTTAATATGTCCATGTTGGAAATATTGTTGGCAGTTATAGAATGTGCTTTGAGGAAACTTATGTATCTTATACCATGCTTTCTTACAAATAATATTCCCATTAAATCTCATGTCCTTTACATTTCTAGCAATAGATGGCAGGCCATGGCCCTTTGACATGACTGTGTTTGACATGAGTGAATTCAAGACAAATTCCCTAATACCATTTTTATTTATTTTTCATACCACTTCTAGCACCTGCAATGGCCTTCCTATCCACATGTTGAAGACAATATTTTCTACAACATACATTTGCTACCAAAAGTCGAATTTCTTTCTCTTCATCTACTTTTGTTTGACATTTTGCAAATTTTTTTGTATCCATAACTCGTTTAATCCTTTTATACGACCTTGTCACATGCATACCAATCGAGTTTCTATATTTTTCATTACAAAGATACACATCCCATTTGTTTAAGGGATTTGTGTTCTCTATAACATCCCATATCACCATTTTCTTGGGTGGCTCCTTGAACTTTTCCTTGATCCTTAATATCACACCTTTTTTGTCCACCAACTTATTTATTGGCCATATAACCAAACAATGTATAGAATTATCCCCAATTCTACATATCCCACAATTTCCATCTACCTCTTCCAAAAAAACACCAAATTCCATTTCACCTAGTGTTTCACCCTCAACAATGTCATCCTCGCGGACATTAACTAGAATACCTTTGGCAATGCACATGCTTGTTCCCATGCATTCATTTGTAAGAGAAACCTTTGTAAATATGAATCTAACCCTATCTTGGGAAGATTTATGGCATGATCATGACAGTGAGGCTCCAAATCTGATTTTGGCCAAACCTCATAAGATTCCAATGCACCCCTTAGTGTATGCTCAAATACTGTTGGATGTGGGAGACGAGCATCATCTTTTAACACCTTATCAATTTTAACCACTATGAATGCTTTCTTTACCATATTTCCATGCACTTTATGCTCAAGCTCTGCATTGAATATGGAGCCCTCGCACACCTTCACTCCATGTTGCAGAAGATCTACCTTATCTCCAATAGAAAATGTAGAAGAAACATTTGCACCTACAAACAAATGTAAATAGGGTTAGTATTTACTCAAGAAAACACCTATTATACTATCAATAATATTTAACACATACTTCAATATTTTGATTTACATATGTTATGTCTCAAATCTATGATCTTCCATGGATGTATGTCCTCTTCATTAACATCCTCATCAACCAAATGTGGTTGAGTGACATCAATTATCAAAATTGTAACATAACCTGCATTAACCCTTTCTCTGATATAATAATTTCTAGACTCTATAGATTTGACCCTTCCTAGCCCAATGACTTGATCATTAATAAGGAAATAAACATAGTCCCCTTTTGGCAAAATTATATTTTTCATTGTAGCTTGTATAAATTCTATAACAACAACTAAATCATAATTTGTAATTAACAAGTTGAACCATGTAAAGTGTGACTTTATATTTTCACAAAAAACACACAACTTTCAAAAAAGTAATATAGATTTAATAATTTAAATAGTATGGTAGTCATATTGTATGTTATGGAACATTTTTCCCCACCATCTAGTGCCTACTACCAAAAAGTACTTTACATACAAAAATACACAAAGTATATCTGAAGACCAGGAAATTAGAGATGTAGATAGTATCATAGAATGACAAATATCAACTCATATCAAACCACCAAGTTCCTATTTAACTTAAGAAATGACACTTGTAGTCTTGATGCAAGTGTATGAATAATGATCATAAGAAATTTGTAGAAGTTAAAGAACCAAAACATGGTCCTTTGGAAAATCTAAGAAATTCCAAGATTAGATTGATGCTACATAACATGTCTAAAAGCCCCATGAGAAGGAGAAATTATATTTATATTTCACTTAGTGAGGATGTTTGATGTTTGAACTTGATAATCGAAAGCCAAACTAGAGGTTTTCTTCCAAATAAAATTTTTAGTACTGTAAATACTAGATAATTTTCATTTTTATTCTTAAAGCAAATAAATTGAATTAGAAAAAAATATAGTATACCTCAATAATGAATTTATTCATAAACTTCAAAATTATACAAATATCACATAATTCTCCATGGATCAAATAATTATGATTGGATTATTATGTTTGTGCCAAAAGGAAAGCTATACAATTATCTTTCCTTCCAACTCAAGCACAAATGTAGTGCCAATGACAGCATATATTTATATACACTTCTTTTGCACTATCATTGATATTCATAAATTGTTCCAAATTCAATAATAGGGCACATCAAAAGCTATAACTCTAACCATTGTGATTATTGATACAATGTCACTCTTGGAGCATTGGTTGCATAAGTGTAATGGTGTCTAGAAGAAAGTTAGTAATTACAAGGTATCCTTCTTGCATGATCACAAATGCACTTCCAATAACAATATCAGAGCACTAATCTTGGTGAGGGTGAAATCTTGATAGTTTTCCTTTTTTCACAAGAACAAATAAATCTAGTGCATTCTATAATTCCTTCTAACACAAATACAAGCACATTTCCAACAATAATGTTGCATTGTGAAAAAAATTTAATGCATGAAATATTTACTTGTATCACAAATACAAACACGTTTTCAACAATAACATTTCAAGATGAAGGAAATTTAACACATTCTAACCTTCCTTCTAGCATAATGAGAAACATATTTCTAATAACAACATTTCATTATGAAGGAAATATAATATGTGTTAGCTTTCCTTCTATCACAAGTAGAAGCCCATTTCCAACAACAACATTGCACCTCAAATGAAAGCTAACAATCAATATCGTTCCTTCTACTACAAACATAAGCATATTGCTAGAAGCAACATTACGTGGTCAAATAAATCTAGCACATGCTAGATTTCCTTCTAGCACAAACACAAGCACATTTCCAATAACAATATTCTAAGGCGAACAAAATCCACCACATGCTAAATTTCCTTCTAATATAAATAGAAGCATATTACTCTAAAAAAAAATTCAAAGTAAAAATAAATATTACACATTCTAGAGTTTCTTCTAGCACAAACACAATCACATGGCCAAAAATAAAATTGCGGGGTGGAAGATATCTAGCATACGCTTTATTTACTTCTAGCACAAACACAAACACATTGGCAACCCTAACATTGTAAGGGGGGGGGGGGAATCCAATGCATGATATAATTCATTATAGCACAAACACAAGTACATTTCCAACAATATTGCATTGAAAAACAAATCCAATATAGGTTATATTTCATTCTAGCACAAATACAAGCACGTTGCCAATGACAATATTACATTGCAAAAGAAATCTATTGCATACCAGATTTTATTCTAGTACAAACACAAGCACATTTCTAACACCAATATTTCATTGCAAAACCCCTGATCGGGCTGTGACAGAGAAGAGAAGGTGGCCCAGTGGCGATGGGAAGTGGAGATGTCAAGGACCATCCACTCGAGCGCAAGGACAGAGAACACATCAAGATGTGGAGGAAGAGGACCACAAAAAGGGAAGGTGGAAGGACAAGGCAGGGAGGGAGAAATCCTCGAAAGAAGACAGGCGTGGTTACAAAGGGAAGGCAAAGAGGAAGGCATGGGAGCCATCGAAAAAGTGGGTGAAGAGATGCCAACAAGTGTCAGGAATATAGAGAAGAACCCACCGTAGGAGCAGCTGGAGGCACGAGGGATTTAATGAGGGTAAGCGCTGGAAGGGATAGCGGGCCATCATTCTAAGGAGTAGGAATAAGGAAAAGGGTGGTGAGAAAACTAGGAGGACAGGTGGTAGGTGTGATGAAAGGCAGTAGGGATAGTGAGGTAAAACAAAAGGTAAAAGAAAAAGAAGATAGTTGCATGCAGAAAGAGAGAGTGAGAGTAAGAGCAGAGAAAGGCGGTGGACGCAGGACGAGGACGCAAGCCGGTGGATGCAACTGCGTCAACTCAGGTCGATAGTTTGTATTCTTCCATTTCATTAACATCATAATTATAGTAATGCCAAATTCAGTGGTACTAGGGAAAGAGACCTGGGAAAGTCTAGACTCAGAAAGAGTCAAAACCAGGGTCTCCTAGAACATTATCTGAGTCAGGAATGAGGATGAAAGGGACATAGAAGCAAAAGATAAAGAAATTCCCCTAAAGAAAGTGTAAAGAGGGAAGGAGGGCGACTAAGGAGAGAAGAGAGAGCCTGAGCGCTTGTCCTACCATTTTTAGGAAACAACACGCCCCATATTTAATGGTTACCTTAATGGACAGTGTTGATCTCTCATGGAATCAGAGTGCACTCTTCATGAATGTTGTTGCCAATGCAATTCTTAAAAGATAAATTACTATTTGGCACAATATTGTGACTTTATTATAAGTGGCCATAGAATTTCAATTGGCCCTTCAACAACTTCGTAGTATCTAGGGGCGTGGGGCCCATGTTCCTCTATATTTCTCAGCGCTTACCCTCATTTGACGTGGGAATGGGTAGAATTGGAAATGAGAATTTACGGGTATGTATGGCCGTCAATATCTATAAATTTATGTTAATCTTTTCTCGTTTAACATTATTGATATTACAAAGAAGATATTTTCAAAGCAACACGGTCCTATAAAATCTCTACATAATAAAACATTATTTCTGCAAACCATACTATTATATAAAAATCAACAATTTTGCAAATGACATCTTAGTTTACAAAAGGGTGAAATTCCCCAATTTTAGGTTTTATAAGAAAATTTAGGCACCTTTCATCCACCTTTTTACACTGTGAATTTGTATTTAATGGTTACCTTAATGGACAGCGTTGATCTCTCATGGAATCAGAGTGCAGTCTTCATGAATGTTGTTGCCAATGCAATTCTTAAAAGATAAATTACTATATGGCACAATATTGTGACTCTATTATAAGTGGCCACAGAGCTGGGAACTTAAGCAGGGACAGGTATGAAATTCGAATTAATTACATCCTTTAAATCAGAAATCACTACTATAACTCCATATAGAACTTGGTACTTTTGCATAAACATGTCTATTTGAAGTTAAAAATCTAAATAGGATAGTCCTCTAGCAAAATCATGTCTATTTTAAGTTAAAAATTAAAATAGGATGGCTAAGCAGTGATAAGTTTAATTTCTAATGCATTTTCTTCAAAAATTAAAACAAGACGTTAAAACAATAATAAAATTGATTTCTAATGCATTTCAAGCTCTATTCATCTATTTATTTTTTAATTGAAACATTGTAGTTTGCACTTTTTCGTCAAAATGTTGTCAAACCGGATTTACCTTTCATAAAACTTCCAAATATATATTAGGAATGAGTTTTCTGGAATCATTTATATCTTTAGTGAGGCTTCTACTCTCTTAAACTAAACAATTTATGTGCTGAGAACCTCCATGTACCTTTCAAAGAACTTCCAAATTCATATTAGGAAAGAGTCTCCTGAAATCATAGATTTCTTTAGTGAGGCTTCGACTCTTAAACTAAATAAATTTCTAGTGAAAACCTCCATGTACGCTGGAGATCTTCCTACACACCATTGACAGGCAGAGAAATTTTAGTGAAAAACAGTTTAAATTAGCACAGCCTCAACTGAGTGAAAAAGGTTTAAACTAGCACAACCTCAACTGAGCAATGCTGCCGATAGGGGTGATAAGAAACGAATGCTCAAGATTGTGGGAGAGAATGTACTAGCTTTCTCACTTGCTAATAGCTATTCTCTCTCGCAAGCCTAAGAAAGCCAGCAAGTTCTCTCTCATAAGCCTACACACCAATGGGTTCTCTTGGTTTTCACACCATATGTTCTTACCATGCCTAACAATGTTCCTGTAATGAAAATTCCATGTTCTTATCATGTTTATTAACATTCCAGTTCATTTTAAATTTCACACACCCAGACATATTCTTGCTAATTACAAAATTTGAATTCCTGGTAACTTTGAAGCACCAAAGCTCAAGTGTTGACTTTTGTGCTTCTTGAGTTGAATGAACAAGCTCGCTTAAAGGTAGTAGCTAACGTATCACAAGTAATACTAGATGAATTTAAGCCAGATTCGAGCTTCATTTTCAAACAGTACGCTTATAAGGTATAAATCCTGTCCTGGTGAACTGAAGAATGTTTTTAATTTTTGAATCAGTTTTGTATATAAATTTTCATAACTGTAAAGAATAATATATAATGTAGAATACCTATTATGGCCATGAACAACTTAGTTTCTCATGGAATTGGGAAAATCGATAAAAAAAAATTGGTGTCTTCTTGCCACATGATATTAGCTGAATTCTATTTACAGCGATCATAATTTTATTTATTTATAATCTAATTTTTTTTAATCATGTGATAGATATTGTGATAGATATTACTACATTTCTTTTGCAATATTTGGTGTCATTGTTGTTCTTCCAGTATGTATAAATCATTCTACTAAGTATAAATCATTCTGCTAATATTAATTCGTTACTGTCTGAATAAATCATTTTGCTAATATTGATTCCATAGAGAGAGATACAGCAAGCCTACTGACCTCATGAAGATTCTCAAAAGAGACGGCCCAGCATGGGATCCAGCATTTGATTGCTTCGCCAGCGACAACAATAAACCAGGTCGGCCATCCTGCAGTAAATCTCGCCTTCGATGTTCCTAGGAGAATTCCCAATCCTGGGATTAAAATTGGCATTCAGAGAAAATTCTCCATGTGGCTGCAGAGGATGAGAACAAAAAGGATAGTGTTGCTTATGCTAATAGTGCCATTGCTTTTCGGCATCGTCCCACAACAATGAGACTGGGTCAACACCATTATTTTTTTCCCTCTCAATTTAGTCCTATAATCCCCCATGTGTCTGTTCTTAGCCTCAATGCCATGGTCCATGACTGCAGGGGCTACCAACAGCCGAGACGCCATATAAGAAGATCAACTATTGGAGGATGCCCCCTTTGAGCTCTCTACATAATATGTGGCTCTTGTAAAGGGTTTGCTGCAAATGCACTCCATAAGAATAATTACAAAACCTACTCCAGAAGCCCTCCTCTGCCAACCTGAAAACCCCAAGAAAATCCTCGAAGCAAACAATTTAAACACCAAAATGACGTTGCATCCAAGGCTTGCCTTTCCCGTATTTACTTTATGAACAAGTATTCAGCTTGGATCTGTCAAAAAAGTAATAAAGGACGCACACAAAAATACCCTAACCAGTTCATATTCACATCATTTTGTGCAGAGAAAAGAACAAGCTGCATTGCATCAAGACCTCCTCTTCTTCCTCTAGTATTCTTCTTAAACACGCATCATGGTTTCGAACCCCGTGATGCGAAACGAAGCTAGTTGCTTGGAACCCAGAGATACAAATGCACTTAAAGACATGGTTTTTCTTCTATTTTCTCTGAACTAGCACGTCCCAGGTTCGAACCCCAGACGCAGAGTGCTTCACTAAAATTTGGAGCTGCACGCTCACTAGGTGCAACGCTAACCCCATCTGAACGGCCAACATTCAAATTCCGTAAAATGCATGTTAACTTCGACAACCCTGATTCGGGGAGACCATACCCGCCATTGGGTGCAAGTTTGAATTACTGAAAGATCTATCTATGTCTCCCATGGATCCAAGGAGGCCATGGATGCCATAAGGTTAAGGTTCGAATCCTTCAAAAATCCATTTTTGGTTGTGCGAATACAGAAGAGTTGTGCAACTAAAATGACATGTCTTTTTATTGGTCATTATTTCTTAATTTTAGAAAATTAATTTTATAATTTTTTTGTTTTTTGTTTTTTATTATTATTTATGGTTTCTTTTCTTGTTTTGCTTTTTTCTTTTTTCTTTTGCTTTCACTGTTTCTTGTTTTTTTTTATCATAGTCATTATTTGAAAATTAATTTTATAATTTAGTTTATTTATAGGCATAATATATATATTTCATTGTGGTGATTGATCTAAGATGAGATTTTTTGGTTTTTCTTTTTCTTAATCATGGTCATTATTTCTTAATTTTTTAAATTTAATTTTCTAATTTATTTTCTGATTTAGTTTACTCATATGCATAATATATGTATTTCATTGTGATGATTGATATAAGATAAGGTTTTTTTGGTTTTTTATCATAGTTATTATTTCTTAATTTTATAAACTTAAATTTTTAATTTAGTTTACTTATAGGTAAAATATATGTATTTTATTGTGATGATTGATATAAGATAATATAATATTATTATATTTATGTCCAATTAATGACCATAAAGTAGGTCAAATGGATTGTTGAGTACAATGATGTCCATACAAAGCGGGAGAACCAAATGGTCTCCCTAAAAAAAAGATACAATGCATGAAATAAATAAACATCTAGCTGTTGCGGAGAAGATCCAGGAGCTGATAAGTCTTAAGATTAGATCCATTTCTCCTAACATCTGAGGTTGAATGAAGACCACTAAAGAAACTCAACAAAGTCAGTTGGGTTGATGAAGAGCCAGTGGAAAGTGCAGATTGTCCACTAAACCGTCGCCTGGGGGGTTCACGCGTTGCTGAGGTATGGAGGACTTAGTCCGTCTCCCAGGGATGGATCTAAGAAGGATTTGCTGCTGAGATATCGTGCGGTAGGGTGAGATCCCATTGATCCTCATTGATCTAGTGTCTAGATACATATTGGTATCAATCAATTTCTTCGTGCCCGTGTTTGAAGGTAGTACCCTGAAAAATGTCGTGATCCTCTGTGTGGGGTCTGGTCTAATGGGAGGCTGAAAAATATGCGGTTGGAACATGAGAGCTTCTTGAATATATAGGGCCAAACATCTTTTATCTGGATAGAATCTCTAATAAAACAATGAAACCTTCCCCTAATCTTGTAGTAGACAGGGCATTCAAGAATGAAATGCACATCGGTCTCCACTTCTTGTAAATGACATACCTGGGAGATTTTGTTTGGGCTATGCACCTGGTGGTCCATCTCTACCTGAAGTCTGTGACAACCTACTCTGAACTAGCCTAGAGGAATGTGAATATCATGCATTCAATGGTGAAATGTATACTAGAGTCGAACAATGATCCCGTCTCTTAACTCCAATAAGTGCTTAGCGTAGAAGGCCATCTTTGGGTGCAACCCTCTTGGAGGATTGACCTAGGTGACCTAGACGAACTATCTATAGATGTCCTCCTTGATGATCTTTTTTAGCTCATGTCTACTAGGTAAAAGGTGACCAGGAGCATCTAAAGAATATTAGAAAGGAGGGAGACGATCCAACTAAATTCCCAATAACTCTAAAAGATTTGAATATCCTATAAATCAACATCAGGGAGTAGAATGGGCAATTCTTAGAAGAGAAATATGCCAAGTAAGGATATTGGTCCCCACTCTTTATCGAGTATGCAAAGCCCTGGACACAACGCAAGAATGAAACCAATCTAAAGATCATCTCAAGCTTAAAGGGCTGAGCTCCAAACTCTGCAAGGATGATGTGTTGCAGTAGTGTCAGTTTGCTTCTAATGATGTGGCAGAGAAGAAGAATATGGACTCTCTGAGATGAAGCCCAATCTAACTGAAGTAAGGAAGATCCCCAAAACTCTAAGCCCTATAGAACAATGGGACAGATCAATGTGTCCATGAGGATCATCTTGGACAAGATGTCCTGGAAGTGATGTCGAAAGCTCTGTCTCTCGAGAAGGGCTAAGGATCCATATCCTTTGTTGATATGAGGCTAAAGCATTGGTTGCAAACTGAAGTGGGGACCAGAGAATTGCACCCCCAAGTAAGTATATGTGCTAGTGATCTCAATCTCTCCCCTTTGAATAAGAATTGAAGGTCTAAGGTTTTCTTCACCACATTGAAGATCATAACAAAGGAGATAGTGATAAGAAGCTTTGACGTCAGAGTGGAAGGGTTGAGAGTGAGTTAAAGCATATTGAAGTTCTCGATGTAGAGTCTTGCATTCATCATTGTACCACTTGTTCATGGGGCAAGATCCAACTTTAGGGGAGACGGAAATAGAACAAGCGGAGTGGGGGAAGGATTTGAGTGCTGCTTCCCAAATGGAAGATGAAAGACGGTTGTATTTAGTAGAAGAAAAATCAAGAAAGGAGAATTGGGTCTCCGATGGGAGCATCTTGCATATAGTAGAGGAGAAGATGTCAAGCTCTCCTTCGTCAAATCATAAGGTAGTTCGGGGTGGGCCCCAAGGGGAGGGATCAGGTGGAAGGAGAGGGATCAGGTGGAAGGGGAGGGTCAAACCAGAGAGAGAGGGAAAGAAGTGCATGATTGGCATGGCGGGTGGTGGAGACTGAGAAATGGCGAATAAAAGGGATAAAGTTATGTCTAGTGAGGACATAATCAAGTACACGCACACCCCCACCATATGGCCAACATGTGAAAAAGCGAGAGTGTTGGAAATAGGGGAGGCCATTTAGAATCAACACTCTTGGGATTCCCCCAACTACAATAGATTCTTACCATAAAATGTAGTGGGCCCCAAAGCATCATCTGACCTTCAGTGATGCCCTACTGAATCTGGATCTATCCCTTGTGTGCAAAACACATCCTCTGATTCGTCGCAAACAAGGACCTGGAGATCTCTAGTACGAGCATTGAAGTAAGCTAGGAGGATGACTTCCCCAAAAAAAAGTACTTAGTGATGTTAGTATACAAGTCTATAAAGGGATCCCCAAGTGATGTTGAAGTTACCCTTCGAAAGACATAAAACAAAGAGAAAAAGACCAAAGGAAAAGGCCCATCACAAATCGTAATTAGAGCTTCTAGCAACAACAAAGGAGGGAAGTGAGATCAACAATTAGCAACCATTGATATCGTAAATAGCATGTCAAAGGTCGCAGTAGTCAAGAAGTATCGGTGAGGTTAAGATCAGCGATTAGTCGATCACTGATATCACAAATCGGCTATCGACGAGTCCAAGGTAGAGCAAATATTGCATATTGGTAGTTGAAGGCCCATGGGACAGTGTATTGGAAACTCACAATGTAGAGCGCCAATATCACATATCGGCGATCACATGAACAAAAGGGTGCACACAAACACATGATCATGAAGCCGCAGACGGTGATAACACAAAAATCACTGAAATTTGGGCCTTTAGTGTTAAATTGTCTGGAAGGCTGAAAATATTTATCAAAGGAAATTGACACAAAAATAGGGACACGTGAGTCTTCTTCTCTCTCCTCCATGGACCGCGTTGCAAAATACCATTGGTCCTTATATATGGCATGGTAGCTGACGTGATCATGACATGGCAGTACGGAGGCGATGTGACAATACGAAAATGACGTGGCAGTACGGAGGACACATGGCACACAGTTTTGGCATTTTCATGGGTCATATGGGGGAACTTCTTAGTGACATCTGTCACCACTCACAACGTGACACATAGTAGCGATGATGTCACCCATCTCAAATCAACGATTGATGATTGCACAAGTCAAGGCCCCCCTCCGTCAAAAATCCTTCCAAGCTGCGATTGCGATATGTGAAGGACCCTCTCGGATGCAATATTTTATGAGTTATACCTTATGAGGATTTTGCGTTCGGACAGTCGACCAAAATTATGAGAAGAGGTAAAGAGGTCCTTCCACCTGTATTGCCATTGTAATATCTTGGGTGAGCCCATTCCCGCAGATCGACAATCATAAGTGTCAAGGGGAGATAGCAAAGGTTGTGTCATAAAACGTCGATTGCTGATCTCTGATTTAAAGCTCGCTCCCCAGGTCTCAACCCTTGGTCTTATTATGCAGAAACACAAAAGGCGGTTAAGTCAGAGGGGGCTAAAAGTGACCGAGATTCACTATTCTGTGATGCCTCTTAGCGTAAAGGTCTCGATGTGGCGATGCCCCGAGCATGGTACAAAGCTTTAAAGGTAGACAATTCGACAGCTAAGGAAATGAATAAAGGTACGGGGCAGTGGAAAATCCATATGGGTCAGTCTTGTAGAAGCCCCTGCAACACGAAGCCAAGGACTACAAGGGGCGAAGGGATGGATTCGACTACTTCACTACTCGTCTCTTGTGAGTAAATGAATGTATTGAAGTTCAAGAAGACTTAATGGCTTCGCATGGGGTTGCACTCTGATACTTAGCAAAGTACTACTAGGACATGCTCTGTTTCCACTCTGTGACAGGCATTCACAGTTGACTCACTCCCAACTCTGGAGAATGCGCTACTCAAGCAGTTAAGGGAAAAGCGACAGGGACCAGATGAGCGGCTAAAAGGATGCATGATGACAAAGACATGGCTTGACCAGAGGTTTTCGCGGGAACAACAGAAGGACCTCTTCTTCCTTCATCATCTAGTTTCTTATTACTTCTATAATTTCCTTATTTCCAAGAGGGACCAAATCCTGATTGTAATCATTTTGGGCAACATAGCCCTACATTCACCGAGACAACTAGTCTAGCAGACAACTTGAGCTTTAGCTAAGATACTTTTGTAACTGTACAAGGAATCTCTCTCTAATATGATAGAGAAGGAGACAAACTTGGAAATTATTCTTGGAGACGATGCCACCTATCCCATGAAGGGAGTAGGAAATGTTACCCTTCAATTGAATCAAGGTAACATGATTCATTTACAAGAAGTTCTATATGTACCTGATGTCAAGAAGAACCTTGTGCCCATTTTGACAATGGAAGACAAAGGATACAAGGTGGCATTCATCGATGGAAAGGTATGCATTTGGAAAATGAATTTTGAAGATCATTTTAATCTTGGGTTCCAGGTTTACACTTCGCATCAAGTTGGAGGAAGTCCATTGGGAACCATCTCTTGCGACACTTCTCTACAATCTGAACTATGGCACCAGAGGTTTTCTCTTCTTCATTATAAGGCTCTACCCAATGTGAGACAGATGGTGACAAGTATGCCCGAGTTCAAAGTAGAGCATGAAGGATGCTTGACATAAATCTAGATGAGGTTTTAGCATTCAACTTTTCATTCCAACTGCATCACATGTCCAATGAAAGTGTGTCTACAAAGAACCCACGTGACCGACTTCTTAGGATGGCGAAGTCTCTTAACCATAAAGAATAAGAGATTAACACTAATACTACACCTTTCTTGGTCATAGTATTAGAACAACAGATTAACACTAATACTACACCTTTCTTGTTCTAGTTCATGGAAGCATTAAATTGTTACTCATCATTGTTTGAGTCTCTAGATGCTACACTTAAAAGGAATATCATAGATCGTATGAATATTGAAAAATAATGCCTTGCCTGAGACATAGCGAACATAATTTCTTGTAAGGGGGAAGAAAGTATTGAGAGGTATGAAGCCGCATGAAAACAGGGAGCTAGAATCACTATGGCGGGGTTTAGTGTGCATCCTCTTAGTGCTAATGTTAAGGATAGTTAAATCTCTGCTCCATCAATCATACTGCAATAGCTAAAAGACTAAGGAAGAAGGAACTATGTATTATGGATGGTTGGACATCTGCTTGGAATTGAGAAGCAAGGACTGTAAGAAGGTTCTTATACAATAATTTCTTACAATTTGTCAATACCATTGCAGAAACTGCATGTTACTTTCATGTGTGTCAGGGAAGAGTTCAGAAATTTGCTTCCTTACGAAGGTAGAGAGAAAAATGCTAAGGCTTGCTAAAATCAGTGATATGCCTGTCTGCATAGTGGGAAACATGATAGAGACAGTTACTATTAACTTTCAGGAATTTATGCTTGACTAGCTAAAAATTATTGGATTCTTTTCTCATGATCTTGAGTACAGAGTCTCATAATCAACTACTGCGAGCTCTGACATGTGATTTGTGATATCGACAATCTCTGATCGTTGATCTTGCTGCCCTCCTTTGTTGTTGCTAGAAGCTCTGATTGCGATTTACGATGGGCCTTTCCCTTTCGTCTTTTTCTCTTTGTTTTATGTCTTTCGAAGGGTAACTTCAACATCACTTGGGAATCCCTTTATAGACTTGTATACAGGCATCACTAAGTACTTTATTTTTGGGGAAGTCATCCTCCTAGGTTACTTCAATGCTCGTACTAGAGATCTCCAAATCCCTCTCTGCGACGAATCAGAGGATGTGTTTTGCACCCAAGGGATAGATCCAGATTCGGTAGGGCTTCGCCGAAGGTTAGATGATGCTTTGGGGCCCACTACATTTTATGGTAAGCATCTATTGTAGTTGGGGGAATCCCAGGAGTGTTGATTCTAAATGGCCTCGCCTATTTCCAAGACTCTCGCTTTTTCACATGTCGGCCATATGGTCGCGGAGCGAGTTTGATTATGTCCTCACTAGACATAACTTTCTCGCTTTTATTCACGATTTCTCAGTCTCCTCCACCCCCCTTGCCAATCATGCACATCTTTCTATCTCTCTCTGGTTTGACCCTCCCCTTCCACCTGATCCGTCCCCTTGGGGCCCACCCTGAACTACCTTATGATTTGACGAAGGAGACCCTGACATCTTCTCCTCTACTATATGCAAGATGCTCCCATCAGAGACCCAATTCTCCTTGCTTGATTCTGCTTCTACTAAATACACCTGTCTTTCATCTGCCATTTGGGAAGCAGCACTCAAATCCTTCCCCCACTCCACTTGTTCTATTTCCATCTCCCCTAAAGTTGGATCTTGCCCCATGAACAAGTGGTACGATGATGAATGCAAGACTCTACGTCATGAAATTCGATATGCTTTAACTCACTCTCCACCCTTTTACTCTAATGTCAAAGCTTCTTATCACTGTATCCTCTGTTATGATCTTCAATGTGGTGAAGAAAACCTTAGACCTTCAATTCCTATTCAAAGGGGAGAGATTGAGATCACTAGCATGTATACTCACTTGGGGGTGCAATTCTCTAGTCCCCACTTTAGTCTGCAACCAATGCTTCAGCCTCATATCAACAAAGGATATGGGTCCTTAGCCCTTCTTGAGAGACAGAGCTTTCGACATCACTTCTAGGAAATCTCGTCTAAGATGATCCTCATGGACACATTGATCTGTCCCATTGTTCTATAAGGCTTATAGATTTTGGGATTGTCTTTACTTCAGTTAGATTGGGCTTCATCTCAGAGAGTCCAGATTCTTCTTCTCTACCACATCATTAGAAGCGAACTAGCACTACTGCAACACATCATCCTTGCAGAGTTTGGAGCTCAACCCTTTCAGCTTGAGATGATCTTTAGATTGGTTTCATTCTTGTGTTGTGTCTAGGGCTTTGCATACTCGATAAAGAGTAGGGATCAATATCCTTACTTGGCATATTTCTCTTCTGAGAACTCTCTGTTGTACTCCCTGAGGTTGAGCTAGATGTTGGTTTACAGGATATTCAAATCTTTTAGAGTTAGTGGGAATTCAATTGGATCGTCTCCCTCCTTTCTAATATTCCTTAGGTGCTCTTGGTCACCTTTTACCTACTAGACATGAGCTAAACAAGATCATCAAGGAGGACATCTATAGGCAGTTCGTCTAGGTCACCCGGGTCAATCCTCTAAGAGGGTTGCACCCAAAGATGGCCTTCTACGCTAAGCACTTCTTGGAGTTGAGAGACGGGATCATTGTTCGACCCCAGTATACGTTTCACAATTGAATGCATGATATTTGCATTCCTCTAGGCTAGTTTAGAGTAGGTTTCCATAGACTTCAGGTAGAGATGGACCACCAGGTGGGTAGCCAAGACAAAATCTCCCATGTATGTCATTTACATGAAGTGGAGACCGATGTGCACTTCATTCTTGAATGCCCTGTCTACTACAAGATTAGAGGAAGGTTTCATTGTTTTATTAGAGATTCTATTTAGATCAAAGATGTTTGGCACTATATATTCAAGAGGCTCTCATGTTCCAAGCGCATATTTTTTAGCCTCCCATTAGACCAGACCCCACACAGAGGATCACAACATTTTTCAGGGTACTACTTTCAAACAGGGGCACGAAGAAATTGATTGATACCAGTACATATCTAGACACTAGATCAGTGAGGATCCGTGGGACCTCACCCTGCCACAGGAGATCTCAATGGAAAATCCTTCTTAGATCCATCCATGGGAGATGGACTAAGTCCTCCATACCTCAGCAGTAAGTGAACCCCCCAGGCGACGGTTTAGTGGACAGTTTGAACTTTCCACTGACTCTTCATCAACCCAACAGACTTTGTTGAGTTTCTTTAGTGCTCTTCATTCAACCTCAGATGTTAGGAGAGATGGATCTAGTCTTGAGACTTATTAGCTCCTGGATCTTCTCCGCTACAGCCAAATGTTGATTTATTTCATGCATTGTATCTTTTTTTTTAGGGAGACCATTTGGTTCTCCTGCTTTGTATGGAAATCATTGTACTCAACAATCCATTGGACCTACTTTATGGTCATTAATTGGACATAAATATAATAATCTTATATTATCTTATATCAATCATCATAATAAAATACATATACTCTACCTATAAGTAAACTAAATTAAAAATTTAAGTTTATAAATTAAGAAATAATAACTATGATAAAAAACCAAAAAAATCTATTTTTTATCAATCATCACAATGAAATATTATATATATTTATATATATATAATATATAATATATATATATTTCTATATATATATTATGCCTATGAGTAACTAAATTAGAAAATAAATTAGAAAATTAAATTTATAAAATTATGACCATGATTAAAAAAAAAAAAAAAACCAAAAAATCTCATCTGAGATCACTCATCACAATGCAATATATATATATTATATGAATAAATTGAAATTATTATGTACCTATGAATAAATTAAATTAGAAAATTAATTTTCAAATAATGACTATGATAAAAAAAACAAAACAAGAAACCGTAAAAGCAAAAGAAAAAAAAAAAACAAGAAAAGAAACCATAAATAATAATAAAAAAACAAAAAACAAAAAAATTAGAAAATTATTTTTCTAAAATTAAGAAATAATGACCGATAAAAAGACATGTCATTTTAGTTGCACAACTCTTCTGTATTCGCACAGCCAAAAATGGATTTTTGAAGCATTCGAACCTGCACCCTATGGCAGCCATGACCTCCTTGGATCCATGGGAGACATAGATAGATCTTTTAGTAATTCAAACTTGCACCAAATGGCGGGTATTTTCTCCCAGAATCAGGGTTGTCGAAGTTAACATGCATTTTACGGAATTAGAATGCTGGCCGTTCAGATGGGGTTAGCGTTGCACCTAGTGAGTGTACAGCTCCAGATTTTAGTGAAGCACTCTGCGTCTGGGAATCAAACCTAGGATGTGCTGGTTAAGAGGAAATAGAAGAAAAACCTTGTCGTTAAGTGTATTTGTATCTCTGGGTTCCAAGCAACTAGCTCGGTTTCACATCACGGAGTTCAAAACCATGATGCATGTTTAAGAAGAATACTAGAGGAAGAAGAGGAGGTCTTAACGCAATGCGGCTTGTTCTTTTCTCCGCACAGAATGATGTGAATATGAGCTGGTTAGGGTATTTTTGTGTGTGGCCTTTATTACTTTTTTGAAAGATCCAAGATGAAGACTTGTTCATAAAAGAGCAAATACGGGAAAGGAAAACCTTGGATGCAATGTCATTTTGGGGTTTAAATTCTTTGCTTCGAGGATTTTCTTGGGGTTTTCAGGTTGGCAGAGGAGGGCTTCTAGAGTAGGTTTTGTAATTATTCTTATAGAGTGCATTTGCAGCAAACCCTTTACAAGAGCCACATATTATGTAGAGAGCTCGAAGGGGGCATCCTCGAATAGTTGATCTTCTTGTATGGCGTCTCGGCCGTTGGTAGCCCCTGCAGTCATGGACCATGGCATTGAGGCTGAGAGCAAACACATGGGGGATTATAGGACTAAATTGAGAGGGAAAAAAAAAATGGTGCCAACCCAGTTTCATTGTTGTGGGACGACGCCGAAAAGCAACGACACTATTAGCATAAGCAACACTATCCTTTTTTTTCTCATCCTCTGCAACCACAAGGAGAGTTTTCTCTGAATGCCAATTCTAATCCCAGGCTTAGGAATTCTCCCAGGAACATCGAAGGCGAGGGTTACTGCAGGATGGACGACCTGGTTTATGGTTGTCGCTGGCGAAGCGATCAAAGGCTGGATCCCACGCTGGGCCGTCTCTTTTGAGAAGCTTGATGAGGTCAGTAGGCTTGCTGTATTTCTCTCTATGGAATCAATATTATCAAAATGATTTATTCACACAGTAACGAATCAATATTAGCTGAATGATTTATTCATACAGGAAGAACAAGCAATGACACCCAATATTACAAAAGAAATGCAATAATATCTATCACAATATCTATCACATGATTCAAAAAAAATAGATTATAAATAAATAAAATTATGATCGGCATAAAGAGAATTCAGCTAATATCATGTGCCAAGAAGACACCAAATTTTTTATCGACTAGCCCAGTTCCATGAGAAACTAAGTTCATGGCCATAATAGGTATTCTACATTATATATTATTCTTTACAGTTAGGAAAATTTATATACAAAACGGATTCAGAAATTGAAAACATTCTTGAGTTCACCAGGACAGGATTTATACCTTATAAGCATAGTGTTTGAAAATGAAGCTCGAATCTGGCTTAAATTCATCTAATATTACTTGTGCTACTTTACCTACTACCTTTAAGCGAGCTTCTTCATTCAGCTCAAGAAGCACAAAGGTCAACACTTGAGCTTTGGTGCTTCGAAGTTACTAGGAATTCAAATTTTGGAATTAGCAAGAATATGTCTGGGTGTGTGAAATTTAAAATGAACTGGAATGTTAATAAACATGATAAGAACATGGAATTTTCATTACAAGAACGTTGTTAGGCATGGTAAGAACACACGGTGAGAAAACCAAGAGAACCCACTGGTCTGTAGGCTTATGAGAGAGAACTTACTAGCTTTCTTAGGCTTGCCAGAGAGAATAGCTATTAGCAAGTGAGAAAGCTAGTACGTTCTCTCCCACAAGCCCGAGCACTCTGTTCTTATCACCCCTATCGGCAGCGTTGCTCAGTTGAGGATGTGCTAGTTTAATCCTTTTTTCACTAAAATTTCTCCGCCTATCAATGGTGTGTAGGAAGATCTCCAGCGTACATGGAGGATTTCACTAGAAATTTGTTTAGTTTAAGAGTCGAAGCCTCACTAAAGAAATATATGATTTCAGGAGACTCTTCCCTGATATGAATTTAGAAGTTTTGTGAAAGGTACATGGAGGTTCTCAGTACATAAATTGTTTAGTTTAAGAGAGTAGAAGCCTCACTAAAGATATAAATGATTTCAGAAAACTCATTCCTAAGATATATTTGGAAGTTTTGTGAAAGGTAAATCTAGTTTGACAACATTTTGATGAAAAAGTGCAAACTACAATGTTTCAATTGAAAAAAAAAATAGATGAATAGAGCTTAAAATGCATTAGAAATCAATTTCGTTACTGTTTTAACCTCTTGTTTTAATTTTTGAAGAAAATGCATTAGAAATTAAACTTATCACTGCTTGGCCGTCCTATTTTAATTTTTAACTTAAAATAGACATGATTATGCTAAAGGAATATCCTATTTAGATTTTTAACTTCAAATAGACATGTTTATGCAAAAGGACCAAGTTCTATATGGAGTTATAGTAGCGATTTCTTATTTGAAGGATATAATTAATTTGAATTTCGTACCTGTCCCTTCTTAAGTTCCCAATTCTATGGCCACTTATAATAGAGTCATAATATTGTGCCATATAGTAATTTATCTTTTAAGAATTGCATTGGCAACAACATTCGTGAAGACTACACTCTGATTCCATGAGAGACCAACAGTGTCCATTAAGGTAACCATTAAATATGGGGTGTGTTGATTTCTAAAAATGGTAGGACAAGCACTCAAGATAATATAATGCTCTAACAACATCAGTCATTGGGTGCTTCCGAATATGGCTAATGTGGGTCAGCATGGGGAATTGATGAAAGCATGGGGCATTAATGAAAGCTGAGACTTGCATGATCACAATCATGGATATGTTTCAAGGAGAACTATTTTCTTGCTATAAATACAAATTCATAGTGTAAAAAGGTAGATGAAAGGTGCCTAAATTTTCTTATAAAACCTAAAATTGGGGAATTTTACCCTGTTGTAAACTAAGATGTCATTTGCAAAATTGTTGATTTTTATATAATAGTATGGTTTGCAGAAATAATGTTTTATTATGTAGAGATTTTATAGGACTGTGTTTCTTTGAAAAACTTCCCTCACACACAACGGTTTACTCTAGATATTTTAGAAGACAATGCTAGTTTTACAAAAGGCTTCTTTTTAATATCAATAATGCTAAACAAGAAAAGATTAACATAAATTTATAGAGATTGACAGCCATACATAGCCATAAATTCTCATTTCCAATTGTACCCATTCCCATGTCAAATAAGGGTAAGCGCTGAGAAATTGAGAGGAACATAGGCACCACGCCCCAGGATACTATGAAGTTGTTGAAGGGTCTGTTGAAATTCTATGGCCACTTATAATAGAGTCACAATATTGAGCCATATAGTAATTTATCTTTTAAGAATTGCATTGGAAACAACATTCGTTAATACTGCACTCTAATTCCATGAGAGATCAACATTGTCCATTAAGGTAACCATTAAATACGGTGTGTGTTGATTCCTAAAAATGGTAGGACAAGCACTCAAGATAATAGAATGCTCTAACAACATCAATCACTGGGTGCTGCCTCCAACAACATCAGTCACTTGGTGCTTCCCAGTATGGCTAATGTGGGTCAGCATGGGGGATTGATGAAAGCATGGGGCATTAATGAAAGCTCAGACTTGCATGATCACAATCATGGATATGGCTCAAGGAGAACTATTTTCTTGCTATGAATACAAATTCATAGTGTAAAAAAGTGGATGAAAGGTGCCTAAATTTTCCTATAAAACCAAAAAATTGGGGAATTTCACCCTTCTGTAAACTAAGATGTCATTTGCAAAATTTTTGATTTTTATATAATAGTATGGTTTGTAGAAATAATGCTTTATTATGTAGAGATTTTATAGGACCGTCTTGCTTTGAAAAAATTCCCTGCACACACAATGGGTTACTCTAGATATTTTAGAAGACAATGTTTCTTTTACAAAAAGCTTCTTTGTAATATCAATAATGCTAAATCAGAAAATATTAACATAAATTTATAAAGATTGACAGCCATACATACCCATAAATTCTCATTTCCAATTGTACCCATTCCCATGTCAAGGAAGGGTAAGCACTGAGAAATTGAAAGGAACATGGGCACCACACTACTGGAGACTATGAAGTTGTTCAAGGTCCTGTTGAAATTCATGGACGTGGTCACTATTGTCAAATTTCTCCTATGAAATTCATGGACTTGGTCAGCCCTATCGAGACCTGGTTCTAGCCAAGCAAACCATCAGCAGGTTTCTCATAATGATCTAGAATCTGGATTGGGGGTTATTGGACTGCAAGGAGGACCACTGTGCAGTCCAATCTAAGGTTGGCAGGAGAGTTGTAGTCTCTGGCTTAGTCGCCTAGAGATATATGTCTATCACTCTAGCTGACCTTATGTTATAATTCCTGAAATTGTTACTGTGTCCAGTGACTGCATGAGACACATCTTCTTAAGGTGAAAGGATGATCATGTCTTGATGACACTTAGATTTCTAAAAAAAACGTATACAACTGTCTGATATAGCATATATGAATACATCTATGAGTGTTGTTGTATTGATGTGTATGTTTGTGACAATATATCTTTGAGTGTGTGCTTTGTTGTATCTTGCTGTTCTGAATTCTCAAAACTCTGCTTCATATTAGCAAGAATTATGACCTTTGTTCTTATGGTAATGATACATTGGTGTAATATTACTCATGGCGAGCTTGATGTATCTTGTTGTTCTGAATTCTCAAAAATCTGCTTCATATTAGCAAGAAGTATGACCTTTGTTCTTATGGTAATGATACTTTGGTGTAATATTACTCATGGAGAGCTTGATAACATATAACCCATACTAGATGGTTTTAACTTTTAAGGTAGTTGAGGCTACATAGACATACTTTTGTGACAAATGTTTTGGGTCACTGCTATGAAATGATTGGTTATTTTCCTATGAGGTCTAGAACTCATGATTCTATGGAGAATCATGTTCTACAGATTAGTAACTACTTACAGGGTTTGGTAGGTCCCATATATGTATATAATATATATATAATAATATATATATATATATATATATATATATATATATATATATTTATATATATATATATATATATATATACGAATAATATATAATATATAGATATAATATATATATATATATATATATATATATTTATATATAAGCTAGAGAATGTCAATAAACCTTAGCAGTTTCTTAGTACTGGTAAAGATGATGTGAGTTCCTATCCAAGTCATGTTGACCTAAGCACCATATTGTGTTCGATGATTTCTATTTATTTTGTATTGTGCCAAGACTTGACATGCTATTGGATGTGATTTAAACATATAGTTTTTCAAATCACATATATTGTTCACCAATCTCTCTTAATAGACATTACATAGGATGAATTGTATTTGATCAGTCTCTCTGTCTAGTTTGCTTAAAAGTTGTCTAATTGGAATCCTTGAACTCCTGAAGTAAACATGGCAAATCTTGGGCATTAATCAAACTGTCCATGATATGTGCTATACATGCCGACATGGAAACTGTTTCAGCAGGTTTATTTAGAGTCAATCTAAATCTATGTGTTTTATATGTGGTTATCCAAATTGTTGGGATAGGGCAACCCTTTCTGTACATTGAGTGCCATCATATGTGCAATAAAATGATGGACACTGATGCTTTAGTTTCTTTAAAATTATTAGAGGATCACACCTAATTTCTGTGGTAGAGTGCCTCTTTGCATTCCAAAGGCAAGAAACGTGCAACCCATCTCTTTTGGAAGTGGTGCCTCCCACCGTTTATGTAATCATTATTTATCTCACTTGTTCTTTCACGAATAATGCCATTTTATTGTTATTTCATAAATATATGTGTTATGTTGGGTTTATTATGTTGTTCTATCAATGTGTGCTCCATTTTTAATAATTTGTGGTAGGGGTTTCTTGTTTTGACACCTTCAAGCAATAAGTGAACTTTTTATGGGGACCACCTCCAGTTTTAGGTGTTGCTTACAATTTTGGATAGAAGATACTAGTGACAATCTGTGGTTAAACTTTCTTCAGAGTTGGCATAAGAACAATTGAGGTGCAATCAATACAATTTAGTGTTACTACCTAGTGCTAAAACTATTAGGGGATTCCAAGATAAATTAAAGTGAACCTAGTCCATAGCAAATTGGACCTCTGGGAACATTATGGGTCCAATTTTTATTTCAGTTGATGCAAAATTCACAGAGATTTAGCCAATGCAAATTCCCTCTGCGGGGAGAGACTAAAAGAAACAGCGCTTGGAAAATTGAGCATACCTCCACTAGCAGATCCAAATAAGGGAATACTTGTTACGTTCAAGAAGGGGAAAGTTATATTGTTATAGGTTGAAATTACAGAGAAGTCAGAGTAGAAATCTTAGATATAGAAAGTACATTGTTGTTATATATGTGCAAGGTCTACATAAGAATGCCATAACTTTTGATGGGAATATATATGTGTGAAAAGTGTAGGAAAATTTTGATAATCGTTGTAAATGTATGGGATTGGGAAGTTGGGTTTTAAGAAAGCCTTATTTTTGTTAAGATGTGCTTCACATGAACCCTGATATTTCTAGTTGTTTTAACAACTGCTCTCTAGACCAGTATGGTAGAGATGTTTTAATGTCTTGTCTTATCCTGTCCTCAAATCATTTTGACTTGGTCAAACTACATAAAAAAAACGGGGTGGGGGGGTTGTGTTACACAACAAGGGGACATGGGGGTCAAATTTTATTCACATGTTTACACCATTACCTTCTATATCCAAACAATTTTCCCTTGTGCAGGTATAAGGCCCTTAGTAGACATCGTTATACTTATTGCAGCCCCAATCCCCACTATCTCCTTGTGCAATGGATCCTAAACTTGTAACATGCTTTTAAATATGATATTCACCATTAGTATGAACATTTTCACGGGGTTTTGAGGTTGTTTCTATGGACATATCATATATGTGAAGATGCAATTGAATGCAAGGAAATTGAGAATATGTAGAATATTTGTAAGAAACCATTCTCCAATAGTTGAAACAAATCACACATTTTCCACTTGCAAACCATCACCTCATACCTTCAAAAATTTACTCTCCAAACTTGCAGTAACACCCTACAGGACTATCTTTTTTTCAGAAGTTTATTTATACAACTTGCAAACCGACCCCCAAGGTCACAATGTCTTGTATTGTAGCTTCCTTTGTAATGCAAATCTTTGAACTCGATCTTAGAGATTTAAACCTCCCCCTTTGAAGTTTATGGTCACCACAAATTTCCAAGTAATGGTATTTATCTTGGGCTTAGTGTACCACTTGTTGGATCAACGATGCTATCATTTATACTTGACTTGGAACGATTCTATCTCTCCTCATATAACAAAATGTAGATTGGGTTTTTGCATTTACTTTTGATGCAACATTTCTTGTTGATTAGGATTTGCATTAAACCATGGTGATGTGAATAACTACCCAACTTTAAATTGAATATGCACCCATGTGTAGTGTGATGTCATTTTTTCCCATGTAACAAAGTTTGAAAGTACCCCACCCTCCAATCCTGTAGGAAAGGATAAGATATTTTGTTTATCTGTTTTTGACTAAGTGGAGTGTCCACGATAAATATTGATGTTTCAACTTTTTTTATATAGTTTGTTTTGAGAAAGTCTGAGTAACAATATGAATAATTGTGAAAACTTACATTGTAACTTCGTTGGAACATCCAAAAATATTTCAAAAAATTGAAGTAAGGACATGAATAACTATAAAAACATATACACAAGGAATTATAAATTCGTTTTAATATCCAAAGACAATAATTTAGGTATCTAAAATTGAGTTGTATACCTCATGCCTATAATTGATTATGTATGTATGCAAATTTATAAAGCATAGGTTCATTCATATATCAAATTTTCTGATGCACTTTGAGTTGTAGACTATGGGAAACCTCCTCTGCTAGCACCAAAAAACTGTGAACCTTGATCATAGTACTCTTTCCATGCTTTATTGTGTAGTAAATGGGTTCTTATTACATATGTCCTCTCCTGGGTGTGTGCTTGCCAAAACCCATGAATCATGATAGTGGATGGAGGAAACATTTTTTTTTCCAAAGCATGTTGAATTCCAAAGGGATCAGTGGGTGGAGGTGTGTCTCAAGGATCTCCCAGATGGCTTGAGACTGGTTTGATTTAATTGCAACGAAGGGTATGTGAAGAGATAAGGATGAAGATTGGTTTTATTTAATTGCAACGAAGGGTATGTGAAGAGATAAGGATGACACACTATGAGTTAATCCTTGAAGTTTGAAGTTGGAATTTGGAATTTGGAATTTGAAGTTTGAAGTTGGAATTTAAAGTTTGAAGTTGGAATTTTTTGCTGGAAACATTTATTTTTGGGTGAAATCTTGCTTTTTGTTTTTGAATTCAGCTCTTAAAAAACCACCACTATTATACAAAATTCACAAATCAAATTTTTGATTCCAATGAATTGCGAACAAATTGCATAGGAAAATTTGACCAAACAAATATAGCCAAAAACTGTCGAAAACATACAATACGACCTATAAAAATGCACATCGGACTGTAAACACATTTGGCCTCTTCGAATGTAATTATTTTTTCATTTGGTTCTTTGTTTGCTTGTCTCAAATTCTTACGATGTGAGTCTTCTATAGTTGTGTTGTCTATACGTTGACATATTGTTTTCTTATTTTCTTGTCACTGATAGCATCCATCCATCAACCAACCAACAATATATGTGTTTGGTGACTTGCAAAAATTTGACATGCGACATTGCCATGCAAACGTGTATGTAGTTGGAGAGAGGATAGAAAATTTTGCAGTGCATTACCTATGGTTGTGGGTATTTTTCCTATTCTATATGTTGTGATCCTTGTTAGGTAGGTTTAATTTTTAATTTTTGGAGGTTGTGGTGCTGCTTGCAAGTAATTTATTATTTTTTTGGAAATTTAGAATTCAATTATACTATTAAAGTTATTATAATTTTAAATATTTTATTTTAAAAAAATTAGTTTTTTTTTTTTAAGAAATAATTTTAGTATGCTTCGCAGATCCTTTCTATTCCATTTTAAAAAATAGGTAGGAATTACATAAACATCATCCATAATTAGATGGCCTCAACTTGCTCATTGGGAAACCATGTATGTTGGCCATCTGACAACATTATATGCCATCCAAAATCTGAAAAGCCTGAGAATGTTAAGCAAGCTATATAAACCTGAGTGTCTATGCGCCTCCTATTTACTCTATGTATATAACAAAAAGATAAAAAATACATACTATTGATTTATACATAGAAAAATTGAGAGCCAAAACTATGCTAAGAAAAATGATAATCATCAAAAGATTCAATTAGCATCAAGTCTTTGGCACTGGAGCCTGATAGTTCAATTTGTGGAAGGTAGGGAATATGATTCTCAATACGACTTAAACGAGCATTTTGTTGTTGAATTTGGGATTGAATGAGTTGGGATTCCTTGTTGATTTCCTGTATTTTTGTTGCTAACTATGAAATTCCTTCAAAGCTGGATGTTAAAGCTTTTGTTAAGATATTTTTCATCATCCAGAAAAGGTAAAGGGTCTGTAGAACTGGTTGTATCAGCCTTTGGTATGGCTTGGGTTAGGGATGAGATCCTGCCATTCATTTAGCTCCAGTTCATTATATGTTTTATGCTTCAATTCATTCTCCCAACCCAAAATAATCTAACTAGCATGTGGGTATGCATTAGTTTGCTAAGACAGAGTTTCTTCCAAGTTTAATTCATTTTTATTTATGCGACCTTGATTTCGGGTAGTTCAATGTTGAGCTTGAGTTATTCCACAACCACAATCCTGGCCCTGGCTATGACCTTGACCACCTCTTGCATTTCCCCCTCGGGATGAAAGAGTGAGGAGAAAAAACATAAGGGAAAATATTGGACTTGAGGGCTGCACTTGGAGGGAAAGTAAATATGATAGATGGAGTAACAACCCAATAGACTACAAACTCAAAGAGTTAGATACCAAACCAACTGCGAGATACTAAATGAAAATTCATTATATTGAAATATACATGAATTTCTTTGTGTTAAGGAGAGAAATCTCCTTGAGAATTAAAAAAACTCTACTACCAGTGATACCCTGCCAAAGGCTATCTAAATAAAGCGTAAGGGTTTGTTGGCAAGGAAACATAACACAAAGAGGTAAAGGGATGAGGCTAGGAGGGATTGGTCCTTCAACTTGCTTGGTTGTTATTGGGAAATATGCAAAGATTTTTCCCCTTCATGCTTTGATAATGCCATTCCCTTTAGTGCAAATAAAAAAAACAGAAAAAACATTCCCAGACACCTCCTAAAATTCCCATAGAATACATCAGGATCAACACTATATTCAATGACATCATCCATTTTCTTCAGTGCTTTCATTATGGAGTGAATGCAAAGAGATGATTGTATGCTTGAATGAAGGTTTGTGCAAAGCTGATTCAATGTGATTTGCAAACTCTCCTTGATTTGATGAATTCAATGACGCATCATGTAAGCCAACCTCAATTAGATACAACTACCCAACTTTTTGATCCTCTTCACTCATGCCCAACATAACAGTTTGAAAGTATCACAATCTAAAAATGTGAAGGTATGTAAAGTCTACTATAAGGGGGCCTATCTAAAAATGTGAAAGTATGTAAAGTCTACTATAAGGGGGGTCTATCTAAATGTGAATGTCTACTATAAGGGGGCTCTATCTAAATGTGAATGTATGTAAAGTCTACTATAAAGGGGCCTTCTAATGCCCCCACAAGTTGCCATGAGGGGGGCTCTTAACAACCCCAAAAGTTAGTATGAAGGGGACACCCAACGTCCCCAAACTTTGCAACAAGGGGGTTTTAAACCACCCTCATAAGTTGCAACAAGGGGGGTTGTAAGCCGCCCTTGTACGTTGCTATGAGGGGGATTTTAAATTGTCCACATAGGTCAATTTTCAAGGGGGTTTCAAATCACCCCCAAAAGTGAATTGTTTTAGGCGATTTACAACCAACATTGAAAGATGACTTTTGAGGGCTATTTCAATCACCCCTAAAAGTCACTTTTGTGGCTGGTTCATATCTCTTAAAAAGCCTTTTCGTTTTTCCTCACAACGCCCTTAGTCTAGCCCACATGAAGGGACCTCCTGCCTAATCGACCCAACTTTTGGGGCTTGACCCTGACGAAGCCAAGGAGAATTGGACCAACGCCTCATAACAGAGGGTCAATGACTTGGCAGATAGGCTTCAACCAACCATTTTGGCTATCCATCAACGCTATCTCTTCAAAAACCTTTCCTAAAAGGCTTGACATTTAGAGGTGATTCTTTGAAGGGAGGGGGGTTCTAAAAAATTCCACCCAAAAGTCACTTTTCAAGTTTGGAAGCCCCCTTGAAAACTGACACATTTGGGGGCAGTTCATATCTCTTAAAAAAACGCCCCTAAAAGGCTTGAATTTTAGAGGTGATGCTTTTAGGGGTGGGGGGAGGAGGTATGATGGAGGTTTTAAAAAATTGTAGATAATTTTAATATTGCTTTTAATTCCCACTTTTGGAGGCAGATTAAGACCGCCCGCCCTCCAAAAGTATTTTTTTGTAGTAATGGTAGTTATAATTTTTGTCTCCAGAAGTCATTCTTTTTTAATGATTAACTATGCTTGACTTCTTTCTAGGATATCCTCTCAAGCACATGTTTCAACCAATTCTCAATTTCATTCTTCAAATTACTTTTATATTTAATTTTTGAGATTTATACTTCTCTAATCTTTTGTAAGAAAAGGTATTTCATTTTATACACGGTAGGTGGTTCCTTGAGTTAGAGGAAAGGAATATCCTTCCCTCACTAGTAAAGGGATTTCCCTATAGAAAAGGAAAATGATTTCCTTTCTTGAGAGAGATACAAGATTTTCCTTATCAACACCGATTGCATTACCAACAGATGCATCATCAACATTACAAATAGCTGGTGAAGTCTCTTTTTTAATATTTGCCTCTCGAGTAATCTTCTTGTTATTCCAAGGAAATCCTCGCCTCTCCCCTTCGCATTAGCATTATGAGATACAACTTTAATTGCTTTTGGTTTTTTCAAGAAATCAATCAAGGGTGCTTCCTTAAAGATATTAGACACATATGATAACGCTGCACATTGTTTAAGGGGTTCAACAACAACACTAGATCCATAAATATTTGACTCCATTCCTACATGATTTCCTTTCGGTTTACTTTGGGCTAGTGGAATATGTTGAAGGGGATTGTTCAACGTGGACTTTGCAACCCTTGCCCATGTAATGTGAACATTAGATGTCTGGGTTCCAGTCATTGTTATTTTGTAAAGTTGTGAACAACATGACTTTACACCTTTGAATTTGTGTAAACCTAGTAGCAAAATTCTGAGATCTAGTCGCAAAAGTTTACCAGTTATTGTAGCCCACCCAAAGTTCAACTAGAATGCTCAAATGTTAAAGTGCATAGTGAATTAATGTGTGTACTTCTCAAACCTTTTTCTACTCCAAAATAGTGGTTGAGTCATATGCTTTATTACTAAGCGATAGTTGGTTTGAAAAAATAAATGGATATTTTTTTTGATAGAATGGTCACATCTTTGGCTTCCATATAACGACAATACTAATCAAATTAAAATAACAAGCAAGAGGCATATGAAGCACACAATCACTGATTTGAATGATTCAAATGTATTCATTGTGTTCTTTAATTCTACACTTTTTAACTACTATTTTGACTCTCTTTTTTGGACATTTATTGTTGAATGTTCAGCTTTTGTAGATGTGTGTAAACAATCTAAGATCTTTCACTCAAATTAGCTTGTTGTAAATAATCTATATATTATGCAAGAACATGTACAAAGTTATTTTCAAAATTAGTAAATTTAGATGTAAATTAGAATGTATGGTTTTTATTTTTTGATGGCTCTAAGTTGAGTTCAAGTGAAAGGTCTAGGTGCACTCTTAGAGATCTTAAAGGATACAAATATTTGATGTCTTGTCGCTTGGATTTCCCATGCACAAATAATGTCACTAAGTATGAGATTTTGATACAAGGTCTTAAAAGGGTGATAGATTAGGAAGCTAAATAGCTCCAACTAATAGGGATTTACAAATAGTTATCAAACATTTAGGAAATTCAATTCACTGTATTTTAATCACCTTAAGAATTATATAGATGAGGCATGGATTATTATTTCTAATTTTGATACATTTAATATTAATTATGTATATTGAAGTCAAAATGCAAATGAAAATTTACTTTCAAACACAACTCCTATATTTATACCACAGAGAAAATTTTCTATGGATGTGTTTTCTAATGAACATTTTTTTAGGCATTCTATACCAAACAATATTACAAACTAGATATTTTTTTATGATGATGCCCTTATTTTAGAATTCCTCACATAGGGAGATACTTTTAGGGGATCACCATTGATGAAAATTGACATTGTGATCCAATTAATACATTGTCTCTAGATGCAAAACTAAAGAGTGAGAACTTATTTCTTAAATATGTGGTTCAAAAGGAGAAGTATCATGACTCAGAAGATAAGTTCAAGGGGGAAACAAACTACAAATCCAATACCTACGCAATGCAATATCAGGTAATGAATATCTGTAACAAATAATACCCAAAAAATATTAATCTAGGTATTAGACACATGGCCATTGAGAGGGCTACATTTTTTCATTTCCTCAAGGAATATACAGATTTCTTTTCTCCTAGAATTACACTGATTCATAGATTCATGACAATAAATTATCCAGGATGTGATATAATTCAATAATTATATGATCCTATTCAACAAACATTCTTAGATAGGTATTCAACAATATAATAACAAATGAAAATGAAACTCAATAAGTTTTTGGAGGAAAAAATAATATTTGTCATTCATCATGTGGTAGAATTCTTTTAGCATGCAATGTTGTTATGCTCTTGTATTTGTGCTAGAAGGAAATCTAGCACATGTTAGATTTATTGTACCTTGCAATGTTGTTATTGCTAAGCTGATTATATTTGTGATAGAAGAAAATCTATTGTGTGTTAAATTTATTTTACCTTGGAATGTTGTTGTCGGCAATATAATTGTGGTTGTACTAAAAGTAAATCTAACATGTGTTGAATTTATTTAATCCTACAATTTTGTTATGTGCTTGTGGTTGTGCTAGAAGAAAATATAGCACATTCTAGATCTGTTTTGCCCTGCAGTGTTGTTGGAACCATGCTCATGTTTATGTTAGAAGTAAGCTAACAAGCACTAGATATGTTTGAAGCTATAATGTTGTTATGTTATTATTTGTGCTAAAGGAAATCTAACACTTTTTAGATTTGTTTCATCTTACAATGTTGTTATTAGGAATACACTTGAGTTTATTATAGAATGAAATCTAGCATGTGTTAGATTTCCTTTGCTTGATAATGTTGTTGTTAGCAATAAGCTTGTATTTTTGCTAAAAGTAAATATAAAACATGTTAGATATTTTTCACCTTACATTGTTTTTATGTGCTTGTGTTTGAGCTAGAAGGAAATTTAGCACACACTATATTTCTTTCAAAATGCAATGTTGTGGTTGGAATTTGGTTGTTTGTGCTAGAAAGAAACACGATAGAATTCTTTGACCTTGCAATGTTATTGGAATTTTACATGTGATTGCATTAGAAGGAAATTTAGCACATGTTAGATTTCTTTATTGCAATGTTGTTATTGACAATATACTTCATTTTGTGCTAGAACTAAATTTAGTGTGTGTTATATTTCTTTAACCCTACAATGTTGTTATGTTCCTGTGTTTGTGCTAGAAGGAAATCTAGCACAAGAGATTTGTTTCATCTTGTAATGTGCTTGTGTGTGTTAGAAAAATATGTAGCATGCACTAGATTTCCTTGCCCTGTAATGTTGTTGTTGTCAACATGGTTGTGTTTGTGTTAGAAGTAAATCTATCATGTGCTATAATTCGTTCATGTTACAATGTTTTTGTCTGCTTGTGTTTATACAAGAAGGAAATCTAAAACACATTAGATTTCTTTCACCTTGCAATGTTGTTATTGGCAATGTGCTTATCTTTGGGCTAGAAGGAAATCTTGCATGCACTAGATTTATTTTACAGTGAAATTTTATTGTTGGAAATATGGTTGCTTGTGCTAGAATGAATTTAGCATGTGTTTTGTTTCCTTTAGCTTGCAATCTACTTGTGTTTGTGATAGAATGAATCCAGCATGCACTAGACTTCTTTAGTCCTACAATGTTGTTATGTGCTTGTGTTTGTGCTAAAAGAAAATATAGCATGTGTTAGATTTCTTTCAGATTGAAATGTGCTTGTGTTTGTGTTGGAAGAAAATTTAGCATAGGCTAGATTTTTTATACTCTACAATGTTGTTGTTAGCAACATGCTTGTATTTGTTGTAGACATAAATCTAACACATGCTAGATTTTTCACTCTACAATGTTGCTATGTGCTTGTGTTTGCGCTAAGAGGAAATCTAACAGATGTTAGATTTTTTTTTACCTTGCAATGTTATTGCTAACATGTTTTTGTTTGGGCTAAAATGAAATCTAGCTTGTGTTAAATATGTTTTGTCCTGTAATGTTGTCATTGGAAATATTTATATGTTTGTTTTAGAAGTAAATATATTGGAATTTTTTCTCACCCCACAATGTTGTTATGTGATTATGTTTGCATTAGAAGGAAATATGGTATGCATTATATTTCTTTCACCTTGTAATGTTTTATTTGCAAGGTGCTTTTGTTTTTGATAGGAGGAAATCTAACATGTGTTAGATTTGCTTTGTCTAGTAATGTTGTTGTTGGCAATATGTTTGTGAATTTGCACTAGAAGGAAATCTAGTACGTGTTATATTTCTTTTCACAATGCAATGTTATTTTTGACGATATAGTTATTTGTGCTAGAAGGAAATCGAATGTTGTCTTACATATTTTTATTTTGCAATATGCTTCTGTCTATGCTAGAAGGAAATTTAGCTTGTGCTAGATCTCTTTTTTTTTGCAGTGTTGTTGTTGACAATATGCTTGTGTTTGTGATAGAAATAAATCTAGCACATAGTAGATTTATGAGACCTTGCAATGTTGTTATGTTCTTGTGTTTATGATAGAATGAAATATAGCACACACTAGATTTCTTTCATCTTACAATGTTATTATTCGCAATGTGTTTTTGTTTTTGTTTCAAGAAAATCTTGTGGGTACTAGATTCTTTTTGCCTTACAATTATGTTATTGGTAATATGTCCATGTTTGTGCTAGAAGTAAATCCAACATGTATTAGGTTTATTTAGCCATAAAATAATGTTACTTTCTTAGGTTTGTGCTAGAAGGAAATATAACATGTGTTAGATTTTTCTTTACCCTGCTGTAATGATGTTGCTCACAACATATTTGTGTTTGTGCTAAAGCAAGTCTAGCACATTTTAGATTTCTTTCACCTATCAATGCTGATGAGTTTTTTTTTTGTCCTCTAGAAGGAAGTGTGCAATGCTTAAATTTATGTCCCTTTCCAATGTTTTTATTGGCAATGTGCTTATGTTTGTACTAGAAATAAATCTAGCATGTCCTACATTTAATTTTCTTTGCAATATTGTCATTGGAAACATGTTTGTATTTTTGCTAAAAGTAATTCTAGCACATGCTAGATTTATTTCACCCTACAATGTTGTTATGTGTTTTTTTTATGCTAAAAAGAAATTTAACTCACAATATATTTATTTCACCTTGCAATGTTTTTATTGGCAATGTGCTTGTGTTTGTGATAGAGGGTAATATGGAAT